>ML273431.1:1175-32711 GCA_005239495.1 Nicotiana undulata
ATATAATAAACCTGTTCCGGGCTCCGGAACCATAACACGGGCCCGGTAACAAGGTTTTTACATAATTATTCATTTTCACATTCCTTTAATATTTTCAGAAAACAATTGCTTTTAAAAATTCATTTCTCGGGCTTGGGACCTCGGAATTCGATTCCGAGCATATGCCCAAGTCCCATATTTTCTTACGGACCCTCCGGGACCGTCGAATCACGGGTCCGGGTCTGTTTACCAGAAATGTTGACCAAAGTCAACTATATTCATTTATTAATTATCGAAACTCATTTTTTAATCAAATTTTCACATAATAGCTTCCCGGCTACACGCCCGGGCTGCGCATGCATATCGAGGTGAGACTAACGGAGGCTCTCGGAGCCTCAGAATACAGATATAGCTTAAATTACATAAGGTGACCTTTTGGGTCATCACAACCGAGAGGTCTAGTTAAGAGAGTAAATAAGAGTTAGAGACAATGCGATGTCTCGCTTGAGGTTCCACAATAACAAACATAAATCTATGGTGCAAGCAAGTTAGAGGAGGTTGTGAGTAGTATAAATAGATATGTCGCAAGATAAAGAATGGTAGAGAGACAATGTTTTAGGAAGACAGGAGTAAGGACAAGAAAAGATGAGTAAGAATAGGTAAGTCCTCGGGATTGAGCCCATCAAAACAAGAGAGCTGATGGTTTTCGTAATTTATAGAGAACTCAGTATAGCATGAGTGAACTCAGAGGAGTATGGGTTTACAAATGTGAACCCTTGCAAATGTAAAAGAGGACTTGCAAATGCGGCGACTCACAACCTAAAGGGATGTCGCAAATGCGACACTGGTTTCTGTTGATACCCAATTTTTTCTCAAATTATTTTCCAACTTGCATATATACCTTCAAAATTACTTTTTATAATAATTGGTATTTTTCCGTAATTTTTTCATATTTTTATCAAATTATTCTCCTGTTTATTTAGTATTTTATATTCAATAATTATTCATAAATGGTATTATAAATAATTTTCAAATGTTTCTTAGCACAATATATCTTTTTAATCCTATTTAATCCTATTAGGATTCAATTATTTTACAAATTAACCAATTAGGCACTATTTAACTATAATTATACAAATTTTGCAACCATGGCCTAATTGCGCATTCATGCTATTTTTAATTCAATAACTGGTCATTTTATATCTAATATTAGATAATTACCTTAATTTCATTTATCTAGCATTAATTTCATTTTATACAATTACTGGCTATTTTTAGTAACTATTTATCTATTTTAATGGGTATTTAACGTTTAGCCACATTTATTTAAATTATAGCCTAACTAAACCCAAACCAATCTGATTAATTGACCCAATACCCAAGCCCAAACCTATACTACCATACCCGTCCCAACCTAGGACTCAATCTCGACCGTTGATCAAATTTGATCAACGGTCCAGATTAGACCTTCCATAATTAACTCCTAACCTACCCCCCTCCAACCTCTCATTCTCTCACGACCCCTCATCTCTCTACTCTCGTTTCTCTCTCTCTAGTCTCTTCTGGAGACTTTCGTCTCTTCAGTTCCGATGAATTCCTTCATCTTCTCCGGCCACCGCTTTGCCGGAGACCTTGAAGCCTTCGTCCTCTTGCCTCTCATGACTCTCCTATGCCGGTGATGTCTTACCTAAGGCCCTTAAAGGGCGAGAACCCGTCTGCTTATACCCCTGTTGTCTCGTGTTCACTTCAAGCCTCCAAAAGCTTGATTCTGAGAAAGGTTATGACCTCTGAGGCTCAAGCCAGTGCTGTTCGAGGTTCTTTTTACCTTCTCTGAGGTTTTCTGTAAAACCCTAATATTTGAAACTTCCTATTCTCTTAGATCTACACTAGATCCAAGCTTGTTATGAGTTATTATGGTATTTTTTCTTAAAGGATTTCTATTTTAAACGGGTTTTCACTTAGGGTTTCTAAAACTTTTTCTGCAAACGATTTCTTCAAAGTTCAAGTGATTTCTCTCATATGCTTAAATGTTTTATCACTTTTAATCACGATTTATTATGTTAAAACTTTAGTTTTAACACTGTATTCTAAATTCTGAGTATGTCTTTTTCTTTCGATTTGTATGTGTGTCTGTTTCCCCATGAGTAGTCCTTGATTCTTTGTGATTATTGCTTCACTATGCTATTGGGTCTTTGATTCTGTTGCTTCTTGTGTGTTTATCCTGCTTGAATCAGTACTGTCTTGAATCCTTGAATGATTGTGAGTAGTACTATACTGATTTTCATACGATATCCTCCGCTGATTCTGAATATTTCCTTAGATACATGAGGCTTTCCCTTAATTAGTACCAATTTCGAATCCCTGGTTTCTTGTGTGAAGACTCTTTACTGATCTCCGACTACTTTCCTTGTTTTTACAACTTAAAATCATTCTATTACCTTATTACGTGGTTGACTGCACTATTAAGGAATCCTTATTGTTATTTCCTTAATTAGACTCTATGTACCTAGCCCTAATTACTTGTTCTGTACTTGAAATGTTTGAATTACCTCTGTGATTGCTATACCCCTGCTACGTGAGTTCTTTCCTTATTTGCTACCTACCGTTTGAAATGACTCCCTTAATTAAGGGAAGACTTCTGATTCTTATTTTACTGATTCTGAGTTATTACAATTACTGAACAAACTGATTCCTTTCTTATTAATCATGTACTGGTCCGTCTTGCCTTATGTGTCACTGGTCCTTACCGTTTGAACTAATTCCCTTAACTTAAGGGAGTACTTGCCTTAATTTCCTAATTGATTGATTCCGAGTTCCTCAATTGATATGCTAACATGATTCCTACCTTATTTACCTAGCCTTCAAACTGTTATAAATATGCTCTCTTAGGACATACTCTACACACGAACACTTGTGGTTCAAGGCTATCTCTCTTACACTTAAACTCTCTGCTCTATCTCTTTTGTGCTACTTGCTACTGCGTATTGTTAGCCGGCTAGCCAAGGCTAATCATTATGTTATCTCTCTTGCTCATGTTGTGTTCATTATCTCTTACACTGGTATGTTCTAATTTCAAGTTTCAAACCAATGTGTTTCCTGCTGCTCCAATTTATCATATTCCTGATTTATTTCTACCTGCGGTTCTGCTGTTCAACATGCAATTAATCTCTTTGCTCCATCTACATATGCTAGACATGTCTTATATCTTTAGGGTCTGCATGCTCTATTGAATCAGTAACCAGACTAATACTTATATGTTGTTGTCTATTCCTAGTATGTATCTATTGGGCCATTGTCCCGAGTTGTTTTAATGTCATGTTTAGTATTAAATCCTGTGCTCTGCTACCTCCTGATTCCCCTGAATCCCCTAAGCCTTTCTAATTTTTTGCAACTATGTTCTATCAAGTACTCTTGAATCTATGTATTACCATCTGCACTAATTGCAAGGACTTTTGTCTGTTATGTGATCTATTGTCCCCAGCTCCCATGATCCTTGTGTGAAGGCTGTTCTTTGAGTATTGTTGGAATTTGTTTGGGTTCTATGATCGGTCTGTCATTTATATGATTCCACTGCTGTTTTCGAAAAGCTATTTTCCAAATGACTCCCTTAGTTATAAAATCTTTCAACACTGTCTCTTTCAACACTGTCTCTTTCAAAACCTTTTTTTTAAAACTCACCCCTGACACTTCACTTTACTCTTAGATCCTTAAGTTCCACCCCCTCAGTGTGAGCATTGCTTTGGGAACCTCTTGAGTTCCCTCTGAACTTTGACACACTGAGGCTGGTATTTCCACATTGCACATGCTTAACTCTTGGTGACTATGTCTGGGTGTGAGCATTGCCCGGGAGCCCATGAGGTCCTAAGGGAACTTTGACACACCCGGACTATGAAAGGCTATGAAATACTAAAGGCATTGAGGTTTGGAAGATCTGGGCCTAAATGAAGGCTCCCTATAGAGATAACTTCTTATTTTTCTTTTGGTTATGTAATTTATGATCTCTGGTCTGTAATAATTTGTAAACAAATATTTGGGGTTGGATAGTGAAAACGGGTGGGAATATGCACGCTATAGTGTAGATACAGGTAGAGATCATGCCTTAGGTTTACTTTCTTTATGTGTGCAATAGTAACCATGTCTAGGTACAACAAGCATGCCATACATATCATGTTGCTCAGCTTTATTTCATTCAACATCTCATTACACTTAGAAATCTTATTTATAGGGTGAATAACGACAACGAAAAATGGCTATCACGATATTTCTGCTCATGTTTCATCTTCTAAAATGTCACTTAGAAATCCTGTCCATAGGGCTAATAACGACAACAAATTGCTATCATGTGATTCTGGCTATGTATTCTGAAATGTGATCTAAAATCTTACCTTAGGATGAACGTGTTAACGAATTACGATCTTATCTTACCACGCTATAGAGATCTTGCTTTAGGTAAACAATAATTAAAACTGTCATACTGCCTATCTCGAAACTATGCATAATTCATGCATTTAGAATATCCTGCTTAGGTCCTGCATCATTTTGCATTTTTACTTTGCATTAGATATCATGCTTCCCAGGACTACATTTGTATTTGTTTAAGCACCCCCTAGCCTGGTTAAGGGTTAAAACAGACTCACCCCTGTGTAATAGCTATTTTCTAAAAGCTGGACAGTTAGAATAGTATAACTTGAGTAATTTTTATAGTAATAGGTACGCCTAGGCAAGCCTTAGATATTAAACTTGTTAAAACTGAAAGTATACCTCTTTATACATACTGTTTGACTAACAACAGGTTAAAATCAGTAGTTAGAAACTGGTAAAATTCCTTCTCTAAAATTCAGTACTAAAACTGCCCCGTTATTGCATTCTCGCCTAGATATCATGCCTTAGGTTCTGAAGTTAAAAAGGCCTTACTTGTGTTTGAGTCGTGCTAATTATGTGCATAACCTGTGGAGGAATACTTGGGCCTCGTATCTGCTCTTATTTGTCTTTCCCCTTATTTGCAGTTCTAATTGTTTTTGCTTGTCGCTTAGAATCTTGTCCTTTAAACCTAAGGGGTCAGCCTAGTACCTCCCTTTTAGGATAGTAGTCCTAGCCTCCTCCGGGACTGATAGGATGGGACGGGTAATAGCACACAATAGAGTTCGTGACCAACACACATTTTAATTACCTTCATGGGGTAGGAAAGGGTAGAATATGGATATGATGACCGGTGCACTAATACCACGTGTAGCCCCTCTCTGAGGAGTGTCTATTGGGTATTGCATTGATGTGATCCATATTGTTTAAACCTAGGATGTCTTTCTCTCAAATGTTTTATTAGTTCTTCCAAAATTTAATAACTTCAATGCTTATTTGAAATCCCCTCTTATTTGAGCCATTACTTGTTACTTGCTTATTGTACAAAATTCATGAAAACCATTTGGCCGGGAACCACAGTTGTGTATCCTGAGGGGTGCCTAATACCTTCCCCTTAGGATAATTTCAAGCCCTTACCCAATCTCTGGTAATGCAAACTAGTCTCATGAGTTAATTACTCTAGGTGCCCTAACACACCTTAAAAATCGTTAGGTGGCGACTCTTCTTTTAACCCACTTTCTTTAAAAGGAGTTGTCAGAATGTCATGAACCTAATCTCCGCTTAAGGAAAAAAAGGGGGCGCGACAGTTTCACAATTGCGAAGCCTGTTCCTCTTACAAATGCGATAATTAGTCGCAGGTATGAACCTACCCAATCTAGCCTACACTTCGCAAATGTGATCAAGGTATCACAAATGCAAAACCTGAGACCCCTCTGCTATGATCGCAATTGCAATGCTGGTGCTCCCAATGGTAATAACTGGAGCACCAGCACACCAGCAAACCCGAACCGACTCAAAACCATTCCGAGACACGTCCGAAACTAACCAAGCCCTCAGGGTCCAAAACCAAACATCTACACAAGTATAAAAATATCATATGAACTTGCTCGCGTGATCAATATAATAAAACATATAGATCCACGAATCGGACATCAAAAGGAATGAAAGTCAAAAGGATAACTCAATAACCTCTAGAATCACGACCAAGCGTCTGAAAGCTATAAAACCAACTCCAAATTATACCAAATTTTGAAGAAACGTTCGAAATAGCATAACGGACCTATTCCAAGTCCCAAAACCAAATTCCAAACCCTATAGACATACATTCAAGCTACAGTGAAACTTAAGGAAACTTGTAATCCTCAATTTGCCAACTTTCAGCAAAACTAGTCAAATCAACCTAGGGACATCCGAATTCAATTCAGGGCATCTGCCCAATTCCAAAATCACGACACGAACCTATTGGAGCCATGAAAGTACCATTCTGGGATCGTTTTCAAATAAGTCAAACCTCGATCAACTTAGGCTTGTAAACAAAGAATCAAAGGGTCCCCATTTGTCACGACCCAAATTTCCCTCCGTTGGGTATCATGAGGGCACCTAGTCTTAGGGACTAGGTAAGCCTAACATTTACTGAATAACAACAAAAATAAAGGAAATCTAATAGTCTCGATATAGAAATCTTGACAGAATTTACAATTTCCCAAAACCGGTAATACAAGTCATACGCTCTATAGAGTTTGTTACAACTTCTAAATACAATTGTTTAGAAATAAGTAAGAACAATTCAATAAAAGTAGGAAGGTGACTCCGAAGCCTGCGAACGCATCAATAGGTTTACCTTGAGTCTCCTCGGCAATGATCCACGTAGCTACTAACAATCAATACCTGGAGTTGCACAAGAAAAATGTGTAGAAGTGTAGAATGAGTACACCACAGCGGTGCCAGTAAATATCAAGACTAACCTCGGTGAAGTAGTGACGAGGACTAGTTAGGACACCCACTGGTCTAATAAATCAAAAGACATAAATATCAAAATGACAGGATGTAACATCTATCTAATGGTTGCACAACATAACTAATGAAATGCGGAAGGGAATACAACCAATAACAACAGAACATCACAACAATACCCAAAGAATGTACGAGAACACCCCAAAATTACGGTATGAACAACTAATAATTCAACATTTCAACAGATTCCATGTCAGGCCTTAGCCAACAACCCCAAGTGTCTTTGAAAATACTTCGAGTGTAAACCTTCACCCGTAAGTTTGTACTGAAAGCTTTGAATATAATCATTTCAAATAGAAAACTTTCTTTGAAATATACTTTTCTCCGAATATATATATACATATATTTTTTTGAAAGAGAATCTTTAAAACATAGTTCCTTTAAAATACATGGTTTTCAAATATACTTCTCCAATAAATGCCTTTCAAATATCGTTTTCTGCAAGACAAATGTTTTTCAAATGTACCTTTGAAATAAAAGTCCTTCAGACATAGTTTTCTTCAGGATAATGCTTTTCAGCTATATTTTTCAATATATATCTTTCGATCATAATCTTTTCAGGATAATCTACCAGAACTCTGTTCGTAGCACATAATTTTTCATGCAGTACATGGGGAAAGCTCCCGGAATACGGCCGTAGTCCCAATTTAAATATGCATTGCAGTACAGCGGGAAAGCTCTCGAAATACGTTCGTAGTCCCAATTTAAATATGCAATGCAGTACAGGGGGAAAGCTCCCGAAAAGCGTCTGTAGTCCCAATTTAAATATGCAATGCAGTACATGGGTAAAGCTCCCGGAATACGTTCGTAGTCCCAATTTAAATATGCAATGCAATACAGGAGGAAAGCTCCCGGAATACGTCCGTAGTCCCAATTTAAATATGCAATGTAGCCAACAGACACTACTGGAAAATGAGCCTATGGCAACAACTGGTAAACCATTGCAACAGATAGGTAAACCATTGCAATAGGGTTATTGGAACGGTTTAGCAACCGTTACATACGCTACCGTGCCAATAGAATTAAAGTAACGGTTCGTGCAACGGTTATCAAAACCGTTCCTTAATGCGGTCTATTGCAACGGTTGTTCCTCGGTCTGAAGCAACGAGTATTTCTTTCCAGTTGTAACGGTTAAAAACCGTTACCATAGAGGCTATAACAACGGTTGACAACCATTACCATATAAGTTAATGCAACGGTTATGTAAGCTATGGCAACGTTTATTCTAACGGTTTCATTACGCTACTGTAACGGTTTTATTTATTTGGCAACGGTTTTAACTACCTATTGTATCAATTTGTTGCACATTTTGGAACGATTTGTCATCCAAATGGAACGGTTTGAAAGACCTGTTGGAACGGTTCTTTTAGACTATTTTTGAACAATTTGTAAGACCTATTGGAACGGGTTGCAAAACCTATTGGAACGGTTTGCAAGACCTATTGGAACGGTCCTAGCAGACTATTATGCCCTTGCTGTAAATGAATATTTAGATATATAATAATTTTTAATAACCTGGAATTTATATAAATAAAAAGATAAAACACTTCATTGTCTATATTGTCTCCATAAAACCAAAATATTTTAACGCAATCACATAAGTTTTACATTTGAACACTTCAAGAGTTAGAGTATGTGATGACCCAAAAGGTCATCCCGTGTAATTTTAACTAAATCTGTGTTTCGAAGCCCTGAAAGCCTCCATTTTATCTCACCTCGATATGCGTGCGCAGCCCGGACGCATAGCCGGGGAGCCTTTATGTGGAAAAATTGATAAAATGTTAAATTTATGATGATTATTTGAATACAGTTGACTTTGGTCAACATTTTTGGTAACGGACCCGAACCCGTGATTCGATAGTCCCCGAGGGTCCGTAGGAAAATATGGGACTTGGGCGTATTCCCGGAATCGAATTCCGAGGTTCCAAGTCCGAGAATTGAATTTTTAAAGAAATTTTTTTTTCTGAAAAATATAAAGGCTTTTGAAAATAAAATTTGATGAGAAACCTGTGTGATCGGGCCCGTATTGGGGTTTCGGAGCCCGGAACAGGTTTAATATATTTATTATGAGTTATCTGTGTAATTTGGTAAGAAATGGACTAAGTTTGACGTGATTCAGACTAAAAAGGGAGAATTTGAGAGTTTAAGAAGTTTTGGAGTATATTAATGATTTTGAGGTGTAATTCGTTGTTTTTGATGTTATTTTGGTGGTGTAACTATACGAGTAAGTCCGTAGGATGTCTTTGAGGTTGTATGAATAATTGATGTTGAGCCCCGAGGGCTCGGGAGAGTTTCGGGTAGGTTCTGGGGTGTTTTAGACTTAAAATGCAACAGTTGCAGATCAGAAGGGGGTCCAGGTCTCTGAACCTGTAGCGCGCTCCGCGGTCGACCTTTCGCGGTCTGCGGTGGACCTTCGCAGTCGCCCTAGCGCGGTCCGCGGTGGGGGAGTTCAGAGAGGTTTTGGTAGTTGAGGCCTTCACGGCCGCGGTCGCCCTAGCGCGGTTCGCAGTGGAATCTTCGCGGCCGCGGTCGCTCTAGCGCGGTCTGCGGTTGAGGCCTGGGAGGGGAATATATAAACGGGATTTTCAGTTATTTTTTATTTTTCAAAACCATAACAACATAAGAAGAGATTTTCTAAACACTCTTTCTTCTCCAAAACATTTGTAAGTGATTTCTAACTCATTTTATTTACCCCTTAACTACTTTTTACAAGATTTCATCGTAGAATCTAGAGTTTTAATGGGGGAATTGGGAATTTTGGGTAAAACCTAAGAATATGAAAATTTGGGAATTTAGACCTCAATTTGGGGTCGAATTCAAAAACTAATTATATACACGGGCTTGGGGGTCAATGGGTAATCGGGTTTCGGTCCGAATTTCATGTTTGGACCAAGCGGGTCCGGGGTCGATTTTTGACTTTTTGGGAAAAACCTTAGAAAACTCATTCTATACATTATAACTTATTCATTTAGCATTTATTGATATAATTAAGTAACTTCTGGCTAGATACGAGCGAGTTAGTGGTGGAATAAAGAGGTAAAAGCGGTAGTTGAGGCTTGATTTATGTTCGTGGCATCGAGGTAAGTGTTTGGCCTAATTTTAGCTTGAGGGAATAAGTGTTGAGTCTTATGTGCTACTTGTTTCAATCATGTTCAATGTATAGGTGAGGTGATGAGTACCTATACATTTTGTGTCATGCATGCCCGTGAGTCGGTTTTGGTGTATTACATGTTATTGCCTCGATAATCATTGTGTTATGAAGTAGATTCATTTTGGAAGTTGTTCAATTGCTGAGAATACTTGATTAAGGAGTTGTGATAAGTTGTTTCAGTTGAGGAGTGATTTCACTAAGTTATATACTCGTCTGAGATTGGTTATAGCTTAGTCCCTTGCCGGGCAGTATTATTTTTGGTTGTTATCCCCTTGCTGGGTGGTTATGAATTGTACTTCCTACTGTTGATTTCCTTTACAAGTTGTTGTTTGATGTTTATTGGGTGAGGAAGAGTGTAAAGAACGAAGGGTGATGCCGTGTATTCATTTCATTCATTGCATTGCGAGGAAGATAGTAAAAGCACGAAGGGTGATGCCGTGCCATGACTTTACTTTTAAAAGCACGAAGGAACATGTCGTGCCCTTTTACTTAATTATTGCATTGTGAGGAAGAGAGTAAAAGCACGAAGGGTGATGCCGTGCCATGATTTTACATTTAAAAGCACGAAGGAACATGCCGTGCCCTTTTACTTAATTATTGCATTGTGAGGAATTGAGTAAAAGCACGAAGGGTGATGCCGTGCCATGATTTTACATTTAAAAGCACGAAGGAACATGCCGTGCCCTTTTATTCATTTATTGCATTGTGAGGATGAGAGTAAAAGCACGAAGGGTGATGCCGTGTACTTGTTTTGGTAATGATAAGAGTAAAGCACGAAGGGTGATGCCGTGTACAAACTTGTTGTGTTGTTATTTCCTGTTGGCTTTTATTCTCTTATATTGTTGCCTTGCTCAGATATTCATTACTGTTCTTTCTTGTTTTCCCCATTAATTGTCCCCTATCCTGTCGTACTTAACTGTTATTTTCTGTTACTTCCCTGTTATATATTGTAGAACTGTACAGGTATTTTGTTGTTGTCGTGTCTAGCCTCGTCACACTTTGCCGAGGTTAGGCTCGGCACTTACTCAGTACATGGGGTCGGTTGTACTGATGCTACACCTGCACTTCTTTATGTTGTGCAGATTACGGAGCCGGACCCAGTGGACACTGATAGATGGAGTATCCTTCAGTCCACACAGGCGACACCGAGGTAGTCCCGCAGACGTTCGTGGGCCTTGGCGTCACCTCTTATCCTTTCTCCTCATTTTCTGCCTTATTCTAGTAGTTCCAAGACATTTTCATTTACTTATTTCAGACCATTGTATATAGCAAACTCTTAGACTGTTCATGAGATTGTGATACCGGTTTCTGGGGTTATACTTAAGGAATGTTATCTCTAGATTTCTATTTAGTTCTTGAATTTTATATGCTTTCCGCAGTTTTATCATGATTGTTCCAATTACTTTTGTTATCTTATTTGTTACTAAGTCAATTTAATTAAAACATTGGCTTGTCTAGCGGGTTCAACGTTAGACGCCATCACGGCCTGTAGGTGGGATTTCGGGTCGTGACAAGTTGGTATCAGAGCACTAGGTTGCTTAGGTCTCACAACTCACGGACAAACTTTGTAGAGTTTGAGGGATCGGTACATAGACGTCTGTACTTATCCCCCAGAGGATTCAAAGTTAGGAATAACTTCACATTTCTTCTTCTCTGTCGTGCGATTTGAATTCTAAATCCTAATCGAGTTTCTACTCTATTCTCTCGCAGATGGCAATAACGCGTGCTTCCTCATCTACCGATCAGCAGCCCGATCCTCCTATTGCAACTCCTATGAGGGGCCGAGGCCGAGGCCGTGCTAGAGGCCGAGGCAGGGGCAGGGCTCATCCCAGAGCAGCAGCCCCAGCAGAGGACCCACATGTAGACTTTTCCGGTGAGGTCCCTGCTTAGACGGTTCCAGCCGGACCAGCTCAGGTCCCAGAGGGGTTCATTGCCACCCCGGTTATTCAGGACGCTCTAGTACGCTTAGTGGGAATTATGGAGAGTGTGGCTCAGACTGGTCTTCTTCCTATAGCACCAACCATTTCTCAGGATGGGGGAGGGCCCCAGACTCCTGCTACTCGTACGCCAGAGAAGTTATCCACTCAGTTCCAGACTCCGGCATTTCAGATAGTCATAGTAGCTCAGGCGGGCATTGTGGCACCGGCAATGGAGGGAGCAGCTATGTCAGCAGATGCCCTATGGAGATTGGATCGGTTCAGCAAGTTGTTCCCTACTACTTTTACTCGTGCACCATCAGAGGATCCCCAGGATTACTTGGACAGTTGTTATGAGGTTCTTCAGAACATGGGCATAGTAGAGTCCAATGGAGTTGATTTTGCCACATTTTGTCTTTCTGGTACCGCCAAGACTTGGTGGAGAGACTATTGCTTGACCAGACCAGCTGGGTCTGCACCTTTGACTTGGGCTCAGTTCTCCGAGTTGTTCTTGGGGAAGTTTCTTCCAGTTACTTAGAGGGAGCATCTTCAGAGGCAGTTTGAGCGCCTCCAGTAGGGATCTATGACTGTTACACAGTATGAGACCATGTTCATTACTCTAGACCGACATGCTATCATAATACTCCCCACGGATCGAGAGAGAATGAGGAGGTTTATCGAGGGTCTGGCTCAGCCTATCAGACTTCAGATGGCCAAGGAGACATGTACCGATATTGCATTCCAGGATGCGGCCAATGTGGCCAGGAGGATTGAGATGGTTTTTTCACAGGGGAGTGGTCAAGGGTCTGACAAGAGACCTCGTCATTTCGGTCGGTTCAGTGGTGCCTCATCTGGAGGCAGAGATTCTTTCGGCAGAGGTCATCATCCTAGGCCATACCAGTCGGCCCTCCAGGTATCCCGCAGTGCACCACCAGCTCCTATCAGTGTGCCGCCGCTTCAGAGCTTCCAAGGTGGTTATTGGGGTAGACAAGGTCAGTTCTAGAGTCAGTAGCCTCAGCAGCAGAGGTCTTGTTATTCTTGTGGTGTTTCAGGGCACATTGCTAGGTATTGCCCCCGAGCTTCTGGCAGTTCTCAGTATCAGGTTTCACGTGCTATGATTCCCGCATCAGGTGCACCCCATCCCCTCAGCCAGCTAGGGGTGGAGGTCGAGGTGCTAAAGGTGGAGGCCAGACTATTAGAGGTGGAGGACATACTGTGAGAGGTAGAGGTCAGCCCGCAGTAGGGCAACCCAGAGATGTTCAGGTTGGAGGGGCTCCGCCCCGATGCTACGCTATTCCTGCCAGTCCTGAGGATGAGGTCTCCGATGTAGTCATCACAGGTACGATTTCAGTTTGTAGTAGAGATGCTTCAGTTTTGTTTGATCCGGGGTCTACATTCTCCTATGTGTCTTCATATTTTGCCCCTTATTTGAGTATGCCCCATAATTCCCTGAGTACTTCTGTATATGTGTCTACACCGGTGGGTGATTCTATTATGGTAGATCGAGTCTATCCCTCATTCTTAGTGGTTATTGGTGGTTCGGAGACTCAGGTAGATCTTTTACTTCTTGATATGTTGACTTTGATGTTATATTGGGGATGGACTGGCTATCTCCCTACCATGCTATTTTGGACTGTCATGCCAAGACAGTGACCTTCGCCTTGCCAGGAGTGCCTATTTTGGAGTGGAGAGGGACTCCTAGTCATTCTTCTGGTAGAGTTATTTCATATATGAAGGCTCGACGCATGGTCGAGAAGGGTTGTTTGGCCTATTTGGCCTATGTTTGTGATTCTAGTGCCGAGGTTCCTTCTATGGAGTCTTTGCCCGTGGTTCATGAGTTTCCAGAGGTCTTCCCTACTGACCTGTCGGGTATGCCACCCAACAGGAATATTAATTTTTGCATTGAGTTGGCTCCGGGCACTCAGCCCATTTCTATTCCGCCGTATCATATGGCCCCGCCATAGTTGAAGGAGTTGAAGGATTTTTTGGATAAAGGCTTCATTAGGCCTAGTGTTTCCCCTTGGGGTGCCCAAGTGTTGTTCTTCAAGAAGAAATATGGCTCAATGAGGATGTGTATCGACTATCGGCAGTTGAATAAGGTTACCATTAAGAATAAGTATCCCTTGCCGAGGATTGATGATTTATTCGACCAACTTCAGGGTGCTACAGTGTTTTCCAAGATAGAATTAAGATCTGGGTACCATCAGCTGAGGATTAGGGCGTCTGATGTCCCTAAGACAACCTTTCGCACTCGGTATGGGCATTATGAGTTCTTGGTGATGTCATTTGGGTTGACAAATGCCCCCACTGCTTTCATGGAGTTGATGAACCGAGTGTTCAGGCCCTATTTGGACTCGTTTGTTATAGTATTCATTGATGATATTTTGACTTACTCCTGTATCCGAGAGGAGCATGAGCAGCATCTTCAAGTCGTCCTCCAGACTCTAAGGGATAGTCAGTTGTATGCCAAATTTTCTAAGTGTGAGTTCTGGTTGAGTTCGGTGGCATTTCTGGGCCATGTTGTGTCGGCAGAGGGTATTCAGGTGGATCACAAGAAGATTTCAGCAGTCAGAGATTGGCCTAGACCCACCTCAGCTACAGAGATTAGAAGCTTCTTGGACTTAGTAGGTTATTATCGCCGATTTGTGGACGGTTTTTCATCTATCGCAGCCCCGATGACCAGGTTGACTCAGAAGGGTGCCCAGTTCAGGTGGTCTAATGAGTGTGAGGCGATCTTTCAGAAGCTCAAGACAACTTTGACCACAGCACCGGTGTTAGTTCTGCCCACGGGTTTAGGGCCTTATACTGTGTATTGTGATGCTTCACAGGTTGGACTGGGTGCATTGTTGATGCAGGCTGGCAAGGTTATAGCTTATGCCTCACGTCAATTAAAGGTTCACGAGAAGAACTATCCAGTTCATGATTTGGAGTTAGATGCTATCGTTCATGCATTGAAGATTTGGAGGCATTATTTGTATGGGGTGCCATGTGAAGTGTTCACGGATCATAAGAGTTTGCAATATCTGTTCAAGAAGAAAGAGTTGAACATGAGGCAGCGGAGATGGTTAGAGCTGTTGAAGGATTATGACATTACCATCTTATATCATCCGGGGAAGGCCAATGTAGTGGCCGATGCTTTGAGCCAGAAGTCAGCCAGCATGGGTAGTCTTGCCTATCTACCAGTCGGAGAGCGACCATTTGCTTTGGATGTTCAGGCTTTGTCCAACCGGTTCATGAGATTAGAGGTTTCTGAGTCTGGCAGTGTTTCGGCCCATACTGTGGCCCGTTCCTCATTGTATGATTGTATTCGGGCCAGGCAGTATGATGATCGTCATTTATGCATTCTTAGAGATACGGTTCAGCGCGGAGGTGCCAAGCAGGTCACAGTTGATGATGAGGGAGTCTTGAGGATGCATGGTCGTATTTGTGTGCCTGATGTTGATGGCATTCATGAGTTGATTCTGCAGGAGGCCCATAGTTCCTGGTATTCCATTCATCCAGGCACCGCAAAGATGTACCAGGACTTGAGGCATCATTATTGGTGGCGGAGGATGAAGAAGGATATTGTAGCATATGTAGCTCGGTGTTTGAACTGTCAGTAGGTTAAGTACGAGCACCAGAGATCCTGTGGTTTAATGCAACAGATTGAGCTTCCCGAGTGAAATTGGGAGCGTAGCACCATGGATTTCGTAGTTGGACTCCCACGGACTCAGAGGATGTTTGATGCGGTGTGGGTTATTGTGGATAGGCTGACTAAGTCAGCGCACTTCATTCCTGTATCAGTTTCGTATTCTTTAGAGAAGTTGGCAAAGATCTATATGAGGGAGATTGTTCGATTGCATGGTGTGCCCATGTCCATTATATCTGACCGTGGTACTCAGTTTACCTCCCATTTCTGGAGAGTATTTCAGCGTGAGTTGGGCACACGAGTTGATTTGAGCACAGCATTTCATCCTCAGACGGATGGACAGTCCGAGCGTACTATTCAGATCTTGGAGGATATGTTACGAGCGTGTGTCATTGACTTTGGAGGTTCATGTGACCAGTTCTTGCCTTTAGCTGAGTTTGCCTACAATAACAGTTATCGGTCGAGCATTCAGATGGCCCCGTATGAGGAGTTGTTGGTCGCCGATCGGATGGTTCGAGCCAAGAGAGGCTAGATTGTTGGGTTCTGAGTTAGTCCAGGATGCCTTGGACAAAGTGAAGGTCATTCAGGATAGACTTCGACAACTTAGTCCAGGCAGTAGAGTTATGCGGATCGCAGAGTTCGAGATTTGGCATTTATGATAGGAGACCGGGTATTTCTGTGGGTGTCGCCCATGAAGGGCGTGATGAGGTTCAGAAAGAAGGGCAAGTTGAGCCTTAGGTACATTGGTCCATTTGAGATTCTGGATAAGGTAGGGGAGGTGTCCTACATACTTGCTTTGCCACCGAGGTTATCAGACGTACACCCTGTGTTTCACGTATCTATGCTTCAGAGGTATAATGCAGATCCATCTCATGTACTTGACTTCAGTGGTGTCCAGTTGGACAAGGATTTGTCTTACGAGGAGGAGCCGGTAGCCATATTGGCTCGGCAGGTTCGTCAGCTGAGATCGAAGAGTTATCCTTCGATCCGTGTTCAGTGGAGAGGTCAGCCTGTTGAGGAAGCAACCTGGGAGTCCGATATGCGGAGCCGATACCCCCATCTTTTCCCCGACTCAGTTACCTTTCTATGTCCGTTCGAGGACAAACGTTTGTTTTAGAGGTGGAGATTGTGATGACCCAAAAGGTCATTCCATGTAATTTTAACTAAATTTGTGTTCCGAGGCCCTGAAAGCCTCCGTTTATCTTACCTCGATATGCGTGCGCAGCTCGGGCGCGTAGCCAGGGAGCCTTTATGTGGAAAAATTGATAAAATGTTAAATTTATGATGATTATTTGAATACAGTTGACTTTGGTCAACAATTTTGGTAAACAGACCCGGACCCGTGATTCGACGGTCCCGGAGGGTCCATAGGAAAATATGGAACTTGGGCGTATGCCTGGATCAAATTCGGAGGTCCCACATCCGAGATATGAATTTTTAAAGAAAATTATTTTCTGAAAAATATATAGGCTTTTGAAAATGAAATTAGACGCAAAACCTATGTGATCGGGCCCGTAATGGGGTTTCAGAGCTCGGAACAGGTTCAATATGTTTATTATGAGTTATTTGTGTAATTTGGTAAGAAACGGACTAAGTTTGACGTGATTCGGACTAAAAAGGGAGAATTTGAGAGTTTGAGAAGTTTTGGAGTATATTAATGATTTTGAGGTGTAATTCGTTGTTTTTGATGTTATTTTGGTGGTGTAACTATACAAGTAAGTCCGTAGGATGTCTTTGAGGTTGTATGAATAATTGATGTTGAGCCCCGAGGGCTCGGGAGAGTTTTGGGTAGGTTCCGGGGTGTTTTAGACTTAGAATGCAACAGTTGCAGATCAGAAGGGGGTCCAGGTCTCTGAACCTGTAGGGTGGTCCGCGGTCGACCTACCGCTGTCCGTGGTGGACCTTCGCGGTCGCAGTCGCCCTAGCGCGGTCCGCGGTGGGGGAGTTCAGAGACGTTCAGGTAGTTGAGGCCTTCGCGACCGTGGTCGCCCTAGCACGGTCCACGGTGGAACCTTCGCGACGGCGGTCGCTCTAGCGCGGTCCGCGGTGGAGGCTTGGGAGGGGTATTATAAACAGGATTTTCAGTTATTTTCTATTTTTCAAAACCCTAAAAACATAAGAAGAGATTTTCTAAACACTCTTTCTTTTCCAAAACTTTTGTAAGTGATTTCTAACTCATTTTCTTTACTCCTTAACTTCTTTTTACAAGATTTCATCCTAGAATCTACGGTTTTCATGGGGGAATTGGGAATTTTGGGTAAAACCTAAGAATATCAAAATTTGGGAATTTAGACCTCAATTTGGGGTCGGATTCCAAAACTATTTATATACCCGGGCTCGAGGGTAAATGGGTAATCGGGTTTTGGTCCGAATTTTGGGTTTGGACCAAGCAAACCTGGGGTCGATTTTTGACTTTTTGGGAAAAACCTTAGAAAACTCTATCTATGCATTAGAACTTATTCATTTAGCATTTATTGATATGATTAAGTAACTTGTTGCTAGATACGAGCGAGTTGGTGGTGGAATCAAGAGGTAAAGCTGTAACTGAGGCTTGATTTGTGTTCGTGGCATCGAAGTAAGTGTTTGGCCTAACTTTAGCTTGAGGGAATAGGTGTTGAGTCGTATGTGCTACTTGTTTCAATCATGTTCAATGTATAGGTGAGGTGACGAGTACCTATACATTGTGTGTCAAGCATGCCCGTGAGTCGGTTTTGGTGTATTACATGTTATTGCCTTGATAATCATTGTGTTATGAAGTAGATTCATTTTGGAAGTTGTTCAATTGCTGAGAATACTTGATTAAGGAGTTGTGATAAGTTGTTTCAGTTGAGGAGTGATTTCACTAAGTTATATACTCGTATGAGATTTGTTATAGCTGAGTCCTTTGCCGGGCGGTATTATTTTTTGTTGTTATCCCCTTGCTGGGTGGTTATGAATTGTACTTCCTACTGTTGATTTCCTTGCCAAGTTGTTGTTTGATGTTGATTAGGTGAGGAAGAGTGTAAAGCACGAAGGGTGATGCCGTGTATTCATTTCATTCATTGCATTGTGAGGAAGAGAGTAAAAGCACGAAGGGTGATGCCGTGCCATGACTTTACTTTTAAAAGCACGAAGGAACATGCCGTGCCCTTTACTTAATTATTGCATTGTGAGGAAGAGAGTAAAAGCATGAAGGGTGATGCCGTGCCATGATTTTACATTTTAAAGCACGAAGGAACATGCCGTGCCCTTTTACTTAATTATTGCATTGTGAGGAAGAGAGTAAAAGCACGAAGGGTGATTCCGTGCCATGATTTTACATTTAAAAGCACGAAGGAACATGCCGTGCCCTTTTATTCATTTATTGCATTGTGAGGACGGGAGTAAAAACACGAAGGGTGATGTCGTGTACTTGTTTTGGTAAGGATGAGAGTAAAGCATGAAGGGTGATGCCGTGTACATATTTTTTGTGTTGTTATTTCCTGTTGACTTTTATTCTCTTATATTGTTGCCTTGCTCAGATATTCATTACTGTTCTTTCTGGTTTTCCCCATTAATTGTCCCCTGTCCTGTCGTACTTAACTGTTATTTCCTGTTACTTCCCTGTTATATATTGTAGAACCGTACATGTATTTTGTTGTTGTCGTGTCTAGCCTCGTCACTACTTCGCCGAGGTTAGGCTCGGCACTTACTCAGTACATGGGGTCGGTTGTACTGATGATACACCCGCACTTCTTTATGTTGTGCAGATTACGGAGCCGGACCCAGTGGTCACTGATAGAGGGAGTATCATTCACTCCACACAGGCGACACCGAGGTAGTCCCGCAGACGTTCATGGGCCTTGGCGTCACCTCTTATCCTTTATCCTCATTTTCTGTCTTATTCCAGTAGTTCCAAGACAGTTGTATTTACTTATTTCAGACCATTGTATTTAGCAAACTCTTAGACTATTCGTGAGATTGTGATACCGGTTTCTGGGGTTGTACTTAAGGAAAGTTATCTCGATATTTCTATTTAGTTCTTGAACTTTATATGAAATCCGCAGATTTATCATAATTGTTCCAATTATTTTTGTTATCTTAGTTTTTACTAAGTCAATTTAATCAAAACGTTGGCTTGTCTGGCGGGTTCAACGTTAGACGCCATCACGGCCTGTAGGTGGGATTTCGGGTCGTGACAGAGTAAGTTTCAAATGTTGATAACAAAAAATTCCTAGAACATAGACAACAATTCAAAGTTCTTAAGTAAGGTCTATATCTTCACAATCTCCATCTTCCCTTTATTCAATTGCTCCACCTACAAAAAAGGATAAATAAAGTCATTATCCTTCAAAGTATCATAATAATAGATTAATTATATATTGTTTTCACACATTGGGACAGGAAGACTGAGAATCATAACTAAGAAAAACAAAGACATGGCTTTCACATTCTTGGTTGTCACGCCAAGAAACAAAGACATTGTTTTCACACATTGGGACAGGAACGCTGTTTTGATCACATCTGTAAGGTTGTCACACCAACATAAATGAGAAACTCATATCACAACCACCCAAAAAATTGAACTGAAGCTATCAGCTACATAGCCTCTTCAATGTACTTCAAACATTAAAGCTGCAGGTGCTTCTCAATTTGCACAACACTAACCACATTTTCCAGCATAAAGTTCAAGAAACTACTACTATTACTTCTTGTTCAACAAATAAAAGGTATTATTCAGAGAATAGAAGAAATTTTGAGAGTGGCCATGGATATTAATCAGTACGTATGAAACTTCAGGTGGAAGCAAAACAAATAGAGAGATAACAGAAGTTGAAGGAAAATTTATGACCCGTTTGAATTTGTCAAATAGACTAATCATCTGTAAAAAAAAAATACAACGAACCAGCGGAGCAGGCAAAACAAGCTTCACTTTGCCCATCATTCTTTCTTTTCGACCAAGAGAAAAAGCTACACCTCTAAATTGTGATGGTACAAAACTACAAACGTAATAGCAACATACAAATGCTCTATATGAATTGACATTCTTCTGTGGAGAAAATGGGCAACTATTTTAATGTTCTTCAAATTAATTACATTAGAATTCTCATGCCGCAGTTACTGTTGCACCAAACACAATATTTTCCCAATTGATGTATATGATTTCCCAATTGTCGTTATATAATTGATTCTTATACTTTCTCCAAGCATTTCCAATTGAATAAAAAACCCACCTTTTTGAAGCATCAGGAATGTCATATTTTCCCTACAAATTTGGTACAATTAGGTTAGTGTAAAAATTTAAAATATCTACACACAATATTGCGAACTTCAAACCTTGACATATTTCCACATGTCTTCTTTTGTTTGAAGTTTCCTCCAATTAAACACATTAAGAGGACAAAAGGCCGCATTCCTTTCCAATGTGCCGAGGAAGCTACCCAACTCTGCTACAACATCATCAGTAGGACCTATGGGTTGATTTCTCTCGTTTAGCACAATTAGTTTGCGCTCTTTCCTACCATGAACACTTGGCATCAGAGATTTTCCTCTTTTTCTTTTTTCGGCAGAAGGACCTGCATTAATATTAAGTAAGAATAATCACCAAAAGTCAATATTGTTTGTTAATTTAAAGAAATGAATTTTATATGTTCTTGCCTTGTTCCTCGGATTGCTCGTTTGTTTCATGATCGAAATAATCCTCAAATTGTTCATGTACCGTTTGTGAAGTGCGAGTGGTGGAATCTAGTGACTTTTGCTGCAATTGTTCATGTAATGCTTGTGATGCAAGAGAGATAGAGTTCAAAGACTTTTGCTGCACTTGCTCATGTATAGTTTGTGCTGGAGGAGAAGCGGAAGGCAGAGGCAGTTGTAATAATTGTTCTTGCACTTGAGCTCCTAATTGCGGAGGTTGTTTTCCAATTGAATTCAACTGATGCTTGTCATTTGGCCTTGTAGCTTGAACAATTCTTTTTGTTTTCAACGATGAAACCTTTTGGTTCACCACAAATGCAAGTGATCCTGCTGCAATGCAATTTTTAGCCTTTTTTTTTACTTGAGTGCCCTTCCCGACTCATGACTATTCAAATTCCTGTCAAAATCAAAAAATTGAATAAGAAATAAGTTATCAATTAGTTTGACATGCATACATGCTGTTGGGAACAGAGACGTATGTGGAACTTTGTTGTGACGACCCAGCCGATCGTTTTGCATATTACGACCCCGTTCCCTTAAATGAAACCTTCCATAGCGGCTAATCGTGCTTTATGACTTGCGGAAGCGGGTGATTCGGGATTTGGAACTGATTTGAGTGGTTTAGGAACACTTGGTTCCTTAAGGTTGGCTTATTTTGCCAAGTTTAACTTCGGTCAACATTTTGAGAAAACAACCTCGGAATCGAGTTCTGACAGCTCCAGTAGCTCTGTATGATGATTTCGCACTTGGGCGCATGTTCGGCTCGGGTTTCTGATTACCCGGGAGCATTCCAGCGCCGGAAATGGAAATCAGGATTTCCTTAAGTTTGGAATTTGGCTTGTAACGGAAATTTATGCTATCAAGGTCCAAACAGAATTTCGGGACCGGGAATAGTTCCGTATAGTCATTTATGACTTATCTACAAAATTTGAGGTTATTCCGAGTAGTATAGACCTGTTCGGCGCAATGAAATGAATTCTAGAAATTTCAAAGTTATTAAATTGTGATTTCAGGGGTTTTGGAGGGTGATTTTGAGTTTTAGCGATGTTATGAGTGTTCTGTAGGATCGAGCAAGTCCGTATTATGATCTGGGACCTGTTGGTATGTTTGTAGGGGGCTTGGGTGGGCCCAAGTGCCTCCCAAACCTCGCACGAGACCAAAAACCAGCAAAAACCATTGCTGGTGCAGCTACTTCTGGTGTGACCGCACCTGCGGTCTCTCAGTCGCAGGTGCGAGTCCACACCTGCGGTCCAGCCTTCGCAGGTGCGACCCCCATCACAGGCGCGACCCTTCTTCCGCAGGAGCGAGATCGCTGGTGCGGACTCCTTCTCTGCAGGGGCGATGATATTCTCGCAGGTGCGAGACCGCACCTGCGGTCCCAAGGTCGCAGGTGCGGAAATCACTGTTCCCAGCCCCTTTTAAATGTCCAAAAATATGGGTTTCTCCATTTTTATCCACCATCAACCTCCATTAGAGAGCATCCAAGTTTGAGAAATACCTCCCACGACCACCCACTGTAGAGGTAAGTAATTCTCTTCTATTTTTCGCTATTATGCATAGAATTCAACGGGTTTAATTCCTAAAGAATAAAAAATCATAAAATTTGGATAGAAATTCTAGGGCTTTGAATAAATTGGTGAATTATTCATTTGAGGCTATGAATCCTTGTATAAATCACATAACTTCGATCCTTAGACTTCGGGTAGGTGATTCCTTCAAGAATTCTCGAAATCCAAACATGTGGGCCCGGGGTCGAAATTTCGGAAATGGTCAAGAATGCTTAATTTTAGGATTTCTTGTTAATCCTTCTTCTTGGAACCTAAATAAATTTAGTTATACAATATTTTGTTAGTTGCGAGCCGTCGAGGGTGAATTTCGAAGATTCGGGCGCATCCTTGATCCGAGGGGTGATATCGTCACGAGGTGAGTCTCATTTCCAAACTTTTAAGGGGGAAATGTCCCCGTAGGTTCCTTGTTTGCTATGTGTTAATGTTGAGGGGGCCGCGTACGTACCAAGTGACGAGAGTCCGTACATGGCGACTATATTGCTATGTTGGGTAGCCGTAGGACCCACGAGCATGCCATTTTGTGCCTTATTTGAACCATTGTATGTATTATAAATTGTGTTTATTGTTGAAATGACATGGGAGAGGTAAAAATATGATGAGGTAAATCTTAATNTTAAGCACACGAGTTGCAGGTATGATTCGCGATCGTGGGGAGCTTATTACTATCGAGTCAGCACACGAGTCGCAGGTATGATTCGCGATCGTGGGGAGCTTATGACCTCAGTCTTTATGACCTACCTTATGACTCCGTCTGGTTGTCTTGTCTGTGTCGGTATATGTACACTTGAGTCTGGATCACATATGACAGTATTGGCAAGGTATTGTTGGATAAGAGGAACTGGTACTTGGTGTTCTTACTTGTGTAACATTATGTGTTCATATACGTGCTATTTACTATTTCGCATGACTATTGCTTTAGCCTTATCTCATTCTATATTATGTTGCTAGACCTTAGTGAGTATCTAGTCGACCTCTCGTCACTACTTCTTCGATTTTAGACGGGATACTCACTGGGTACATATTTATATAAATGTACTCATGCTGCACTTTCTTTCCTTTTCTGTACTTGACTGTACAGGTCCGGAGGCTGGTCCATCTGATTTTCAGGCCGGTGCTAGATATTGATAGCGTGGTCATACTTCACGGTGAGCTGCGTTCCTGGCAACTTCCTAGCAGCACCCTGGAGTTTCTTTTGTTGTACTCTCTGTCTATTTCATTCAGACTGAGACCCTGTATATATTGCAGTCATTGTATATTGAGTAGTTGCCCGTGACGCTCGTGACACTAGTTCCTGGCACACACATGGTATATATTTTGGGTATTGGATTGTATATCTATGTATATGATTTATTTTGGCCTTGTATTTACTATGATTTTACCTTCTCTCAAGGCGAGTATCATGTTAGTTGTTTTAAACTGGTAATCATTGACTTGTTCGGTCGGACGGGAAGGGTATCACTTAGTGAAGGTTATGTCGGCTTGCCTAACCCCGCTGTTGGGCGCCATCGCGACTTGAATTAGGATTTGGGTCGTGACAACGTGGTATCAGAGCTTTAGGTTCACGTAGTCTCACGAGTCACGGGCAGGCCCAGTAGAGTCTTGCGGATCGGTACGAAGACGTCTGTACTTATCTTCAGGAGGCTATAGGGTGTTAAGAAACTCCTTTTGTTCATATCCTATCGTGCAATCAATGATGTACTCAAACTTGATCTTCTATTCTCTCACAGATGGTGAGGACGCGTGCTTCTCATGTACCTGATCCAGGAGAGGCCGCTACCCCCGTCACTCGAGGCCGTGGTAGGGGCAGGGGTAGGGAACCTGCCCGAGTTAGAGGACGAGGACGTCCCAGAGCCGTACCAGTTGCACCACCTGAGGATCCTATTATTGAGGAGCAGGATGAGTTGCCTCCAGTTTCTCCTGCTCCAGCAGACTTTATGACGGCGCCAGGCTTCCAGGAGGTTATGGGCCACATGTTGAGGTTTATGGACACTATGTCCCAGGCAGGGGTGCTTCCATCAGATCCTGCTACTTCTCAGGCAGGAGGGGGAGTTCAGATCCCTACCGCTCAGGCCACAGGACCGGCAGAAGCACATCCTATTCCGGGTACGCCGCCCGTGATTGGAGTTCAGCCTATAGTAGCACAGCCAGAGCCCAGGCCCATTGCAGAGGGCAACCAGCAGAAGTTACTAGACAGATGGACTAGACTTCGTCCTCCAGGCTTCGGGGGCGAGCAAGGTGAGGATGCCCAGGATTTCATCGACAGGTGCAGGGAAAGACTGCACAATATGAAGATATTGGAGTCACACAGGGTAGATTTCACCACTTTCCAGTTAGAGGGCAGAGCTCACAGATGGTGGCAGTCTTATGTGCTTAGTAGGCCAGCAGGTTCTCCACCGGTTACTTGGGAGCAGTTTACACAGCTATTTCTGGACAGATACCTTCCACCGTCTGAGAGGGAGGAGCTTCGGGGTCTGTTTGAGAGGTTAGAGCAGGGACAAATGTCCGTGACTGAATATGAGGCGAGGTTTTCAGAGTTATCCCGCCATGCCCTTATGATTTTATTTCCCACTGATGCCGAGAGGGTGCGACGGTTTGTGGCAGGCTTACATCCAGGTATCAGGACCCCCATGGCTAGAGAGGTAGAGATGGGTACCCCATTCCAGCTGGTAGTCGAGATAGCTTGACGGATTGAGGGTTACCGTACGAGGAGCAGGGAGCAGGGTCTGTCAGGTCAGCAGGGTCAGCAGGATAAGAAGGCCAAATTCATAGGTGACTTCAGGGGTGCTCCAGCTAGGGGCAGAGGTCAGTTCGGTAGGCCTTCATATTCAACACCTCCATTTCCTCCCAGGGGTGTCTCAGTGAGGCCTCAGTTCAGTGTTATGCTAGAGCGCTCCTACCGTCCTCCAGCCATTCACAGTCTATCCAGTGGTTACTCCAGCTATCAGAGATCCTCCGATTCCTATTTCAGTGCTATGACAGATGATTCTCATCGTACTCCAGCCATTCGGGACTCTTACTCTTCAGGCCAGCAGGATATGTCACATCTGAGATGTTACGAGTGTGGGGACTTAGGCCACATGAAGAGGGATTTCCCCCGCTTTAGGGGCAAGGCCGTTCAGTAGAGTCACCAGCCTATGGGTCCCGCACCAGCAGTTCGACCACTTAGGGGTGGAGGTCAGATTGGCAGGGGCCGTCCTAGAGAAGGAGGCTGGTCAGGAGGGGGTCATTCAGCTCCAGTTCTTCCTGGGGGAGCTCAGTCATCAGGTGCTACAACCAGGTTCTATGCTATTCCGGCCAGGGCAGACGCAGTGGCCTCAGACGCTGTGATTATAGGTATTATTTCAGTCTGTGGTATAGGCTTCAGTGCTATTTGATCCAGGGTCTACATATTCATATATCTCAGCATTATTTGCCCATTCTATGGATGTTGCTTGTGAGTCCTTGGGTTCTCCATTGTATGTGTCCACTCCTGTGGGCGATCTGTAGTGGTAGACCGGGTCTACCGAGCTTGTGTGATTGCTTTTTCTGGGCTTGAGACCAGGGCCGACCTGTTATTGCTTGATATGGTTGATTTAAAGATTATTTTGGGCATGGATTGGATATCTCCTTATCATGCTGTGTTGGATTGCCATGCCAAGACAGTTACGTTAGCCATGCCTGAGTCGCCGAGATTGGAGTGGAGGGGTTCTTCAGTTAGTGCATTCAGCAGGGTCATTTCTTTTATGAAGGCTCGGCACATGGTCGAGAAAGGGTGTTTGTCTTACCTTGCTTATGTGCGGGACACCACCGCCGAGTCTCCTACCCTTGATTCAGTACCGGTTGTTCGGGAGTTTGCAGATGTGTTCCCTGTAGATCTTCCAGGCATGCCTCCAGATCGAGATATAGATTTCTGCATTGATTTGGCTATAGATACTCAGCCTATCTCTATTCCCCCGTATCGTATGGCACCTAAGGAGCTAAAGGAGTTGAAGGAGCACCTTGAGGAGTTGTTGGCCAAGGGGTTTATCAGGCCGGGTGTGTCGCCGTGGGGTGCTCCAGTCTTATTTGTAAAGAAGAAGGATGGGTCCATGCAGATGTGCATTGATTACCGCCAGCTGAATAAAGTGACCATCAAGAACAAGTATCCTCTGCCGCGCATTGATGATTTGTTTGACCAGTTGCAGGGGGATCGATTGTTTTCTAAGATAGATCTGAGATCGAGTTATCACCAGCTGAAGATTCGGGCTTCTGATGTTCCGAAGACTGCTTTTCGCACCAGATATGGCCATTATGAGTTTCTAGTGATGTCCTTTGGCTTGACTAATTCCCCAACAACATTTATGGACTTGATGAATAGGGTATTCAGGCCGTATATCGACTCCTTCATTATTGTTTTCATTGATGACATCTTGATTTATTCGCGGAGCTTGGTTGAGCACGTGCAACATTTGAGAGTTGTGCTTCAGACCTTGCGAGAGCAGAAGCTGTATGCTAAGTTCTCCAAGTGCGAGTTTTGGTTGGAGTCTGTGGCATTTTTAGGGCACGTGGTGTCCGAAGAGGGTATCAAGGTTGATCCGCAGAAGATTGAGGCAGTTTAGAGTTGGCCACATCCCACTTCAGCTTCATAGATCAGGAGTTTTCTGGGTTTAGCAGGTTATTACCGTCGATTCGTGGAGGGGTTCTCTTCTATTGCCGCTCCATTGACTAGATTTACTATGAAGAATGCCCCGTTTTGATGGTCAGACGATTGTGAGGTGAGCTTTCAGAAGCTCAAGGAAGCATTGACTTCACCGCCAGTTCTATCATTACCTTCTAAGTCAGGGATGTATACTGTATATTGCGATGCTTCACGCATCGGGTTAGGATGTGCGTTGATGCAGGATGGTAGAGTTATTACTTATGCTTCGCGCCAGCTGAAGGTTCATGAGAAGAACTATCCTGTGCACGACTTGGAATTGGCGGCGATTGTTCATGCTTTGATGATTTGGCGACACTACTTATATGGCGTGTCTTGTGAGGTCTACACTGACCATCGCAGTTTGCAGCATTTATTTAAGCAGAAGAACCTTAATCTGAGGCAGCGAATATGGCTTGAGTTGTTAAAAGACTATGATCTTACTATTCTGTACCAGCCGGGCAAGGTGAATGTAGTGGCAGATGCTTTGAGCAGGAGAGCAGCGAGTATGGGCAGTTTAGCTTACATTGCAGCGGAGGAGAGACCTCTAGCCTTGGACATTCAGTCCTTGGCCAATCGCATGGTGAGATTGGATCTTTCTGAGCCCCGTCGAGTTCTAGCTCATGTGGTTTCTCAGTCTTCGTTATTGGGAGAGATCAAGGCTCGACAGTTTGATGACCCGTGTTTGGCACAACTTCGAGATACCGTGGTCCAGGGTAGGGCCAATGATGTTACCTTGGGCGAGGATGGTGTTCTGAGACTCCAGGGCAGATTGTGTGTTCCTGATATTGATGGCTTGAGGGAGAGGATTCTAGTAGAGGCACATAGTTCGAGGTATTCTATTCATCCAGGGGCGACGAAGATGTACTGTGATATGAGGCAGCAATACTGGTGGAGGCGGATGAAGAAGGATATTGTGCAGTATGTAGCTCGGTGCCTTAATTGTCAGCAGGTCAAGTACGAGCATCAGAGGCCAGGGGGCCTACTTCAGCAGATGCCCAATCCGGAGTGGAAGTGGGAGCGCATCACCATGGACTTTGTAGTTGGGTTGCCTCGTACATTGCGGAAGGTTGACGCGGTTTGGGTCATTGTGGATAGACTGACCAAATCAGCGCATTTCATTCCTGTGGCTACTACTTATACTTCAGAGAGGCTGGCTCAAAATTTTCATTCGAGAGATAGTCCGGTTGCACGGTGTGCCGGTGTCTATTATATCAGATCGAGGTCCTCAGTTCACTTCGCACTTCTAGAGAGCTTTGCACAGTGAGATGGGCACTCAGATAGACCTCAATTCAGCATTTCATCCTCAGACTGATGGCTAGTCAGAGCGTACAGTTCAGATATTAGAGGATATGCTCAGGGCATGCGTGATTGATTTTGGAGGTCAGTGGGACCAGTTCTTGCCTTTGGCGGAGTTCGCGTACAATAATAGCTATCCGTCCAGCATCGAGATGGCTCCATTTGAGGCTCTATATGGTTGGCGATGTCATTCTCCCATTGGGTGGTTTGAGCCTGGCGAGGCCAAGTTATATAGCACAGATCTGGTGAGAAATGCCTTGGAGAGAGTGAAGGTGATTCAGGAGAGGCTTCACACAGCTCAGTCTAGAAAGAAGAGCTACGCGGATCAGCGGGCGCGTGATATAACATTCATGGAGGGAGACAAGGTCCTGCTGAAGGTTTCGCCGATGAAGGGCGTCGTGAGATTCGGTAAGAAAGGCAAGCTAAGCCCCAGGTTTATTGGTCCTTTCGAGGTGTTGAAGCAGGTCGGAGAGGTTGCTTATGAGCTTGCTTTACCTCCAGCCTTATCAGGTGTTCATCCAGTTTTCCACGTATCCATGCTTCGGAGGTATCACGCCGACTTCTCTCACGTGATTGATTATAGCACTATTCAGTTGGATGAGCAGTTGAGTTACAAGGAGGAGCCAATGGCCATTATTGATAGATAGGACCGCCAGTTGAGGTCCAAGAAATTTTATGCGGTTAAGGTTCAGTGGAGGGGCCAGCCAGCCGAGGAGGCGACTTGGGAGTCCGAGGAGGACATGCAGAGCTGATATCCGCAGCTTTTCAGCACTTCAGGTACAATTCTAGACTCGTTTGAGGACGAACATTTGTTTAAGAGGGGGAGAATGTGATGACCCATCCGGTCGTTTTGCGTATTACGACCCCGTTCCCTTAAATGAAACCTTCCATAGCGGCTACTCGTGCTTTATGACTTGCGGGAGCGGGTGATTCGGGATTTGGAACTGATTTGAGTGGTTTAGGAACACTTGGTTCCTTAAGGTTGGCTTATTTTGCCAAGTTTGACTTCGGTCAACATTTTGAGAAAACGACCTCGGAATTGAGTTCTGACAGCTCCAGTAGCTCCGTATGATGATTTCGGACTTGGGCGTATGTTTGGCTCGGGTTTCTGCCTACCCGGGAGCATTCCGGCGCCCGAAATGGAAATCAGGATTTCCCTAAGTTTGAAATTTGGCTTGTAACGGGACTTTATTCTATCGAGGTCCGAACGGAATTCCGGGACGAGGAATAGTTCCGTATAGTCATTTATGACTTGTCTGCAAAATTAGAGGTCATTCTGAGTAGTATAGACCCGTTCGGCGCAATGAAATGAATTCTAGAAATTTCAAAGTTATTAAGTTGTGATTTCAGGGGTTTTGGAGGGTGGTTTTGAGTTTTAGCGATGTTATGACTGTTCTGTAGGCTCGAGCAAGTCCGTATTATGATCTGAGACCCGTTGGTATGTTTTGACAGGGGCTCCGGTGGGCCCAAGTGCCTCCCAGACCCCGCACGAGGCCAAAAACCAGCAAAAACCATTGCTGGTGCAACTACTTTTGGTGTGACCGCACCTGCGGTCTCTCAGTCGCAGGTGCGAGTCTGCACCTGCGGTCCAGCCTTCGCAGGTGCGACCCCCATCGCAGGCGCGACCCTTCTTCCGCAGGAGCGGGACCACTGGTGCAGACTCCTTCTCCGCAGGTGCGATGCCAGGGTCCCAGGCCTTTTTCCGCAGGGGCGATGATATTCTCGCAGGTGCGAGACCGCACCTGCGGTCCCAAGGTCGCAGGTGCGGAAATCAGTTCCAGCCCCTTTTAAATGTCCAAAAATACGGGTTTTCTCCATTTTTATCCACCATCAACCTCCATTAGAGATCATCCAAGTTTGAGCAACACCTCCCACGACCACCCACTGTAGAGGTAAGTAATTCTCTTATATTTTTTGCTATTATGCATAGAATTCAACGGGTTTAATTCCTAAAGAATAAAAAATCATAAAATTTGGATACAAATTCTAGGGCTTTGAATAAATTGGTGAATTATTCATTTGAGGCTATGAATCCTTGTATAAATCACATAACTTCGATCCTTAGACTTCGGGTAGGTGATTCCTTCAAGAATTCTCGAAATCCAAACGTGTGGGCCTGGGGTCGAAATTCCCAAAATGGTCAAGAATGCTTAATTTTAGGATTTCTTGTTAATCCTTCTTCTTGGAACCTAAATTAATTCAATTATACCATGTTTGGTTAGTTGCGAGCCGTCGAGGGTGAATTTCGGAGATTCGGGCGCATCCTTGATCCGAGGGGTGATATCGTCACGAGGTGAGTCTCCTTTCCAAACTTGTAAGGGGGAAATGTCCCCGTAGGTTCCTTGTTTGCTATGTGTTCATGTTGAGGGGTCCGCGTAGGTACCAAGTGACGGAGAGTTCATACGTGGTGACTATATTGCTATGTCGGGTAGCCGTAGGACGCACGAGCATGCCATTTTGTGCCTTATTTGAACCATTCTATGTATTATAAATTGTGTTTATTGTTGAAATGACATGGGAGAGGTAAAAATATGATGAGGTAAATCTTAATTGGCTATCAGTGATATGATATGGACACAATCCTGTGGAGTTCACGGTCGGGTCGGTACCCGTAGGTACCTATATGTAAATACTATTACTATTATCGAGTCAGCACACAAGTCGCAGGTATGATTCGCGATCATGGGGAGCTTATTACTATCGAGTCAGCACACGAGTCGCAGGTATGATTCACGATCGTGGGGAGCTTATTACTATTATCGAGTCAGCACACGAGTCGCAGGTATGATTCACGATCGTGGGGAGCTTATTACTAT
>ML273431.1:32823-82577 GCA_005239495.1 Nicotiana undulata
TATCGAGTCAGCACACGAGTCGCAGGTATGATTCGCGATCGTGGGGAGCTTATGACCTCAGTCCTTATGACCTACCTTATGACTCCGGCCGGTTGTCTTGTCCGTGTCGGTATATGTACACTTGAGTCTGGATCACATATGACAGTATTGGCAAGGTATTGTTGGATAAGAGGAACTGGTACTTGGTATTCTTACTTGTGTTACATTATGTGTTCATATACTTGTGTTTACTGTTTCGCATGCCTATTGCTTTAGCCTTATCTTATTCTATATTATGTTGCTAGACCTTAGTGAGTATCTAGTCGACCTCTCGTTACTACTTCTTCGAGTTTAGACGGGATACTCACTGGGTACATATTTATATATATGTACTCATGCTGCACTTTCTTTCCTTTTCTGTACTTGACTGTACAGGTCCGGAGGCTGGTCCATCTGATTTTCAGGCCGGTGCTAGATATTGATAGCGTGGTCATACTTCACGGTGAGCTGCGGTCCTGGCAACTTCCTAGCAGCACCCTGGAGTTTCTTTTGTTATACTCTCTGTCTATGTCATTCAGATTGAGACCCTGTATATATTGCAGTCATTGTATATTCAGTAGTTGCCCGTGACACTCGTGACACTAGTTCCTGGCACACACGCGGTATATATTTTGGGTATTGGATTGTATATCTATGTATATGATTTATTCCGGCCTTGTATTTACTATGATTTTACCTTCTCTCAAGGCGAGTATCATGTTAGTTGTTTTAAACTGGTAATTATTGACTTGTTCGGTCGGACGGGAAGGGTATCACTTAGTGAAGGTTATGTCGGCTTGCCTAACCCCGCTGTTGGGCACCATTGCGACTTGAATTAGGATTTGGGTCGTGACATTTGTTTTAATGTTTACCTGGTTCAGAATAGTTGTTTCTGAACACCTACATCTACTTCGTCAACACACTAGCAAAGTTAATCATACAGTACTTCAATTTTCTATACACCATGTACTACCAACCATAATGCAAGACCTTTCAACTTTAGCTACAACTGTTTGTGCACTTCATGACAAATGAATAATACAATACAACTTTGAAGTTTCAACATCTTCTGTATAAGAAACATAACCTTAATGTAATTTGCAAGCCTATCCATCACAAAGGATGCAGTTCTAATGTAAATACAGCAACTGGAAACAATATCCTTTTAAAATAAATCAATAGAATATTTAGCTGCAATATTCCATCATAAAATATATCCTTTATGTACAATCCCATGTTAGATAATACAAATATAAAAGCAGAATAGTAAAGTTAGGAGGACTACAATGTAGAGTGCCATGGTCTCCCAGAAGCAGCATGCATACATGCTGTTGGGAAATGAATGATATGGAATTGTATAGCAGAAACAATCTATAATGAATAAATAAACTTGATAGAATTAATGTAACATGGGATTGTATAGCAGAAACGAATTCCACAAGGTTAAAGAATAATATAACAGAAGCCAATAACAATCATAAAAAATTAGGCAGGCGATTCAAACTAAACTCTAAAAGCAAAAGAAATAATCTCCAAAAAAGAAAAAAATGAAATGAAGTAAAATCAGAGAGAGAGAGAGAGAGAAATGCTGAAGAGTAAAAACAAGTAGTTAGAAAGATTACGGGAGTATAAAAAGAAATGCAGCATTCGTGCTTGTAGATACGAGTTGTTGGTTCAGGAATTCGAACACGAGCGAAGTTCGATCGAAGGAGCTCCATTTGAATCAAATACCAACTCAATGCGTATGAGATTACTTCGATAAAAGGTTTAGCGACAGATTGTAGTAATGTAGCACGCTTTCTATGCTTCTGCAAGACCCTAAGTCTTCTCACTTTCATTTCTTATAGTTAGATCTACAAATTATGGCATTGTGACAACAAAGATCAATTCATTCTTATTTCTAATTTTACCAGGAAACATCCTAACATATTCAAAATATGGTAATGACACTTTAATTCAATTCTGTGTGCAAATACTCCATAACATCACACAAATTAACTTAAGGTTGTATATCTTACTCGATTAAACTTTCCACTTGTTCATCTCCGGTATTAAACAGAGCATATCGATGTGCTTCATAACCACTGCACACTGATTGATCCGATAAAGCAAAGCAACCTATGGATCCATGTGAAAAGTATTTTTCTTCTTACTTCCAATTGGATGTCCTATAATAGGGAATATGGATGACAAATTTTGAGGGCACTCATCATCTTCAATTGGGTATCTACTGAATCTTGTCTTCCCGCTGTCATGTAGGTATCTTGAACAAAAAATCAAACACTCTTCTGCTAAAAATCCCTCTGCTATCGATGCTTCTGGACAAGATCGATTACGAATAAATGCCTTGTATTTACATAGGTTCCTCTTAATGGGATACATCCATAGAAGATGAACAAGACCCCCAAGCTTAATTTCATTCACCAAATGAATAGGCAAATGTGACATTATATCGAAAAATGTTGGATGAAAAATCTTTTTAAGCTCACAATTTATTTCAACAATTTCAGAGTTCATTTTTTCAAGATCTCTTCGCCTTATGAACTTACTACATATGGCTCTAAAAACATTACCCAACCTAATCACGGTCAATGAAACACTCTTGGGCAACGTCTTTCTAACAGCAATCTGGAGAAAGTAATGCATTAAAAATGAGCATCATGACTCTTGTACCCTGATATTTTCATCTCCTTCACTTGCACGCGTTCTGAAATATTTGAAGCACAACCTTTTGGTAACTTGGCATTTTTTATGACAGTACAAAATAAACTTTTCTCTTTTGGTTTCATGTAGAAGCAAGCTTTAGCCAAACTCACTGTTCCATCATCATCTTCTCTTGGTTGTAACTCCTTTCGTATCCCCATTTCTTGTAAGTCATAGCGAGCATTTACATGATCCTTTGACGTTTTTTCCATTTCCAATAAAGTCCCAAGTAAACTGTCACATATATTCTTCTCGATGTGCATCACATCAAGATTGTGCCTCAATTTGTTATGTGCCCAATATGGCAATTCAAAAAATATAGATCTTTTTTTCCACGGACCCTTGTTATCCCGAGGTCTTTTCTTTTTGCCCTTTCCAAAAATATTGTTTAATTCAAGCAAATCTTGAAACACTTCTATACCCGACAAAGGAGTAGGTGCATGTTTATGTTCCTCTTTACCATCAAATGACTTATCTTTCCGCAAAGGATGATCATGAGGCAAAAATCTTCGATGGCCCATATAACACATCTTATGGCTGTGTTTGAGATATAGAGAGCATGTGACATAATTACAAGTGGGGCATGCCAACCTCCCCTTGGTTCTCCATCCTGAAAGCATAGCTAATGCTGGAAAATCACTAACTGTCCACAACAAGGCTGCACGCATTTGAAATGTTTGCTTTGTCTCAACATCATATGTTTCTATCCCAGTTTCCCATAGTTCCTTCAATTTTGCAATAAGTGGTTGTAAGTACACATCTATATCATTTCCTGGAGATGAAGGACCAGGAATGATCATTGACAACATGATATATTCTGGCTTCATGCAAATCCATGGTGATAAATTGTAGTTCATTAACATGACAGGCCACGTGCTATGAGAAATGCTCATGGTTCGAAATGGGTTGAAACCATCACTTGAAAGACCCAACCTGACATTACGTGGATCTTTGGAGAAGTCGGGATGTAGAGAATCAAAATCCTTCCAAGCTTCTCCATCAGCAGGATGCCTCAAATTCCCATCATTAGGTCGTTCATTAGCATGCCATCTCATTGCAATAGCTGTTTCAGGACACATGAATATCCTCTGAAGCCTAGGCTTCAAGGGAAAGTACCTTAAAACCTTTGCAGGAACTTTAGCACTTGTATTAGTCAAGGCACGATTAGAACTTTTCCATCTAGAAGACCCACAAACAGAGCAATTATCGGCATTTGCATTGTCATTCCAAAATAACATGCAATCATTAGGCATGCATGTATTTTATCATAATGAAGACCCAAATCTTTTATCATATTTTTAGCCTTGTTGAAAGACTCTGGCAGCTTAGCAAAGGGAAATGCCTCTTTTAACAACTCTAACAAGTCTGAAAAGGCTACATTACTCAACCCATGCAAAGACTTAAACAAGTACAACCGGATGGTGAAACTCAATTTACTGAAGTTTTCACACCCTGGATATAATTCTTGTTTCCCTTCCTCTAATAATTTAAAAAATCACTTAGCATCTTCAGATAGAGACTCTCTCATCCTTTCTTCTTGTACCGGCTCATCTTCTATATTTCTGAATGTATCATGAAGTAATCCATCAATATCATCACGCATATTAGAACCTTCATCATTATTTCTTTGATGAGGTGTAATTCTAGAGGAAAATCCTTCACCATGAAAAACCCATTCGGTGTAACCATCAACAAAGACATTAACAACCAAGTGATCCTTCACCACATTTCTATAATGCCAATAGCGATTAATGCATTTTTGGAAAGGGCATAATATTTCATTTCCTTGTGAAGCTCGTTCAAATGCCTTATCAAGGAAATCATTCACTCCACGTATATACTCATCCGTCCATCTTAGGAGATGCATCCAACTTTTATCTACATTATCCATGAAATTCCTATACGACAAAAGTAATCAACAAAATTAACTCAATAAACAAAGGTACATACTAATTTGACATTGACCAAAACTTAAAGGGGATGAAGTCAAAGAGTGTCACGACCCCAAATCCTACCAGGCCGTGATGGCGCCTATCGTGGAACTAGGCTAGCCAACCATCACATTACTACGCTTTTGTTCAATTTTAACAGTTCACAGTTAAATAATAAGCATGCAACCATGGCCTCAAATAATGAAATTAAGTCTTAACGTCCCAATAATAGTCTAACAACCTCCCAAGAACTGGAGTCAATAGCCATGAGCATCTAGGAATAAGTAAATCTAACTCTGCTAAAACTATAATATATGTCTATGAATCAAATACTAAAACTAAACAAGGAAGGGAAGTGGAGAAGCTATGGACGCTGGACAGCTACCTCGAAATCCCATGAGCTGCTATCGAACCTGCGTCAGCTACTGCTGCGAGCTAGTACCTGGATCTGTGCACAGATGCACAGGGAGTCTTTATGAGTACGCCAACTCAGTAGTAATGAAAATAAATCACACTCTGAGTAATATAAACACACAGAACATGTACACAATTCCACAAACCAGTAAAACACCAAGTCACCATGTAGTATTCATCAAATAATAAGTTCAAAATCAGTTTCCAGAAATCCTTTGAAACAAGTATATTTTTTTCCCGTAAATTCTTGGTAAAACTCACAGTAAAATCAGTTTGAAAAATGAAGTGAATCATAGTCAAAAACTCAGTAAAAATCTTCATAAAACTGCCCCTCGGGCCATAATCATTTCTCATCACAATATCTTTCAGTATTAGCCCATCAGGCAACCTCACAATCACTCTGCCCATCAGGAAACCTCACCATTACTCTTCATAAGCCCCGCGGGCATCACTCAATCGGTATCGACGCTCACTGGGGGTGTGTACAGACTCCGGAGGGGCTCCTACAGCCCAAGCTCTATAATAAGCCACAACATGGCATAAATTACACACAGTATAGGCCCACAGCCTCACTCATATCACAATATAGGCCAGCAGCCTCACTCAGTCAGACACTCTCAATTTGCCCTTCAGGCCATAATATACCGGGTTCTCGACCCAAAAACAGTGTTTCATTTTCAAGAAGTAGTATCAAAATACTCTGAGTGTAAAAACAACTTCGCAGAAAAGACTGAGTGAAAATCACAACGTATCAGTGAGGAAAATAGTAAAAACATCCTCTAAGGGGTAAACAAATCGGCACTAGGCCCCAAATATGGCTTACCGCCCAATTCATATCATAATAAAATAATACTAATTTAAGCATAGGCTTAGAAATCGGTATCGCAACTCAATAGTCGCCTAAATAGGGAAGATGTTTCCAAAGTTTCCACCTTTTCATTTCAAAACCCATGAAAGGGTGCATAGTTCGGGGTTTCATACCCTCAGGACATGATTTAAAGACATTACTTACCTCAAAACTAGCTCGGAACTATTCCACTACACACTTGCCTCGCGAATCAACCTCCGAAGGCTCCAAATCTACCAAGTTCAGATTTTATCATCAATATATGCTTAAGGAATGAATTCCAATTGAAAAATATCGAATTTAACTAAAAAATCCGAAACCGGTAAAAACCCGACCCCGGGCCCGCGTCTTGAAACTCAGAAATGTTTATACAAAAGTGTTCTTCGTCCTCTCATGAGTCCGTACATATAAATAACACCAAAATCGGAGTTCGTTTGACCCCTCAAATCGACCCCTAAAGGTCTCATAATCTCAAGCTCTAAAACCCAATTTTTCTACTGATTTTCCATGAAATAACCTTGGTTTCATGTTCTATAATCACCTATAATCGAGTTTTAATGACTCTAACACTTACCTCAATGAAGAACACGGATTTCCCTATTCAAATTCTCCCCCAAGAGCTCTTTTCCGTACAACAATGGTGTAAAAAAGGGTTTAAGTCGTGGAGGAAATATTTAAATACTGCCCAGTGAATTGTTCTCCGCGACCGCAACTTTTCCCGTGCGATCGCACAGTGCACTCACTTCGACCTCCGCGATCGCAGCCCTAGGCACGCGATCGCATAGTGCTTTTGACCAGCGGCCCCATGCGCCTATAACAATCCTAGCGATCGCACTCTTCCTCATGCGACCGCACTGGGTTACCTGCTCGACCTCTGCGATCGCGGGCACACCTATGCGATCGCAGAGTGTAAATTCTGCCCCCTCTCAAAATTCTCTATGCGATCGCGACTCTCTTCACGCGATCGCAGAGAGTAAAAGTCTGCTGCACTGACACCAGAAAACCAGCAATTGTTCTAAGTCCAAAAATGCCCGTTAGCCACCTAGAATCAATCCTGAGCCCCTCGGGACCCCAACGAAATATAATAACACATACCATAACATCATTCAAACTTAGTCGCACTCTCGAAACACCAAAACTAACATCAAAACACCAAAATTACATCGGATTCGAGCCTAAGAACTTTGAAATTTCTAAACTTCACCAATGATGCCGAAACTATCCAAATCAACTCCAATTGACCTGAAATTTTGCAGACAAGTCCAAAATGACATTACAAACCTGTTCTAACTGTCGGAAATCCCATTCCGACCCCGATAGCCTATTTTCCATTGCCGACCAGAAATCACCAAAAATTAACTTTCGCCAATTCAAGCCTAATTCTACACCGGACATCACAAAATTATTTTGAACATACTCCTAAGTCCCAAATCACCTAAAGAAGCTATTCGAACCATAAAATCCTCATTCCGAGGTCGTTTACCAATAAGTCAACTCTCAGTTGACTTTTCTCACTTCAAGGCTAGTTTTCAAGGCTAATTGACTAAACTCTCACTACAACCATTCTGAGTTCAAGCGTATCAACTCTAATACATCAATTACATTATAACCAATCTATAAAAAGTCAATAACAACAATTATAATGTAGGTTTTATGTAACGACGGATCGGGTCGTTACATTCTCCCCCTCTTAAACAAACGTTCGTCCTCGAACGGGTCTAGAAACATACCTGGAGTCTCAAACAAGTGAGGATACTTGCTCTGCATCTCCCGATCGGTCTCTCAAGTAGCTTCCTCCACTGGCTGACCTCTCCACTGTACTTTAACTGATGCAATCTCTTTAGATCTCAACTTTCTGACCTCACGAGCCAAAATTGCTACTGGCTCAACCTCATATGACATATCACCCTTGAGATGAACTGTGCTGAAGTCTAACACATGAGACGGATCACCAACATATTTTCTGAGCATCGACACATGAAACACCGGATGAACACTCGACAAGCTGGGTGGCAAGGAAAGTCTATAAGCCACCTCTCCAACCTTCTGAAGCACCTCGAAAGGACCAATAAATCGAGGACTCAACTTTCCTCTCTTTCCGAACCTCATAATACCCTTCATTGGTGATACTTTTAGCAGTACCTTCTCACCTTCCATAAATGACACATCCCGAACGTTCCGGTCCGCATAACTCTTCTATCTAGACTGCGCCGTGCGAAGTCGCTCTTGAATCAACTTCACCTTCTCTAACGCATCCTGAATCAGATCCATACCCAATAACTTAGCCTCACCAGGCTCGAACCAACCAACCGGAGATCTACACCTCCTACCATATAAAGCTTCATACGGGGCCATCTAAATACTGGACGGGTAGCTGTTATTATATGCAAACTCCACTAATGGCAGAAACTGATCCCATGAGCCACCAAAATCAATCACACAGTCCCGTAACATATCCTCCAATATCTGAATAGTCCGTTCCGACTGACCGTCGGTCTGAGGGCGAAATGCAGTGCTCAACTCTACATCAGTACCCATACCTTTCTGTACGGCCCTCCAAAATTGGGATGTGAACTGAGTACCTCTGTCAGAAATGATAGAAACCGGAACTCCATTCAACCGGACAATCTCCTAAATGTAAATACTAGCTAACCGCTCTGAAGTATAGGTAATACTGAAAGGAATGAAATGCACGGACTTGGTCAATCTATCCACAATGAACCAAATAGCATCAAAATCCCTCGAAGTCCGTGGAAGCCCAACTACAAAGTCCATAGTAATCCTCTCCCATTTCCACTCTGGAATATCTAACCTCTGAAGCAAACCACCTGGTCTCTGGTGCTCATACTTGACCTGCTGGCAGTTGAGACACCGTGCTACATACTCAACAATATCTATCTTCATCCGCCTCCACCAATACCGATGTTTCAGATCTTGATACATCTTCGCGACACCCCGATGGATAGAATACCGCGAGCTGTGAGCCTCTGCTAATATCATCTCTCGAATACCCTCTACATTGGGCACGCATATACGGACCTGCATCCTCATAACTCCGTCATTACCAATAGTCACATCTCTGGCATCACCCCGACGGAACTCTATCCTGAAGGACTAATAAGTGCCCATCATCATACTGTTGTGCCTTAATTTGATCAAATAAAGAAGACCGGGAAGCCACGCTAGCTACCACCCATGGAGGGTCTGACAAATCCAACCTCACTAACTGACCTGCTAAAGCCTGAACATCAAGGGCTAAAGGTCGCTCTGCTGCTGAAAGATAAGCTAGACTTCCCAAACTCTCAGCTCTGCGACTCAAGACATCGGGCACCACATTGGCCTTCCCCGGATTATACAAAATAGTCAAGTCATAGTCCTTGAGAAGCTCCAACCATCTCCTCTTTCGCAAATTCAAGTCCTTCTGCCTTAGCAGATACTGCAAGCTACGATGATCGATGTAAATCTCACACTGTCCCCATACAAATAATGCCGTCAAATCTTTAAGGCATGAACAATAGCAGCTAACTCAAGATCGTGCACTGGATAATTCTTCTCGTGCACCTTCAACTGTCTCGACGCGTAGGCAATCACCTTACCGTCCTGCATCAACACTGCTCCCAAGCCAACTCTAGAAGCATCACAATAGACCGTATAAGAACCCGAACTAGTAGGCAACACTAATACCGGAGCTGTGGTCAATGCTGACTTGAGCTTTTGAAAGCTCTCCTCACATTCATCGGACCATCTGAATAGAACACCCTTCTGTGTCAATTTGGTCAGAGGTGAAGCAATAGAAGAAAATCCTTCTACAAAGCGATGGTAGTAACCCGCCAGACCAAGGAAACTTTGAATCTCAGTAGCTGAAGACGGTCTAGGCCAAATCTGCACTGCCTCAATCTTCTTCGGATCAACCTGAATACCCTCACTAGACACCACGTGCCCCAAGAAAGCTACCGAACCAAGCCAGAACTCACACTTAGAGAATTTTGCATAAAGCTTCCCCTCCTTCAATCTCTGCAACACGATTCTCAAGTGCTGAGCATGCTCTTCCTGGCACGAGAATAAACCCGATGTCATCAATGAACACGATAACGAAAGTATCAAGGTAGGCATGAAATACGTTGTTCATCAATTGCATGAACGCTGCGGGGGCATTGGTCAGCCCAAATGACATAACCAAAAAATCATAATGACCGTATCTGGTCCTGAAAGCCGTCTTCGGAATATCAGAATCCCGAATCTTCAACTGATGATACCCCGACCTCAAGTCAATCTTGGAGAATACCTTAGCTCCCTGAAGCTGATAAAATAAGTCATCAATACGAGGCAACGGATAACGATTCTTCATTGTAATCTTATTCAACTGTCTATAGTCAATACACATACGCATGGAGCCATCCTTCTTTTTAACAAAAAACACCGGCGCACCCCAAGGCGACACACTAGGCCGAATAAAACCCTTATCTAAGAGTTCCTGAAGCTGCTCCTTCAATTCTTTCAACTCTTCTGGTGCCATACGGTAAGGTGGAATAGAAATAGGATGAGTGTCCAGCACCAATTCAATACCAAAATCAATATCCCTGTCAGGTGGCATGCCTGGCAGGTCTGCAGGAAATACATCCAAAAAATCATGGACTATGGGAACAGAATCAACAGATGGAGTCTCACTACTAACATCCCTCACAAACGCAAGATAAGATTCACACCCTTTCTCAACCATACACTGAGCTTTTAAATAAGAAATCACTCTACTAGGCACATGCTCTATAGTCCCCCTCCACTCAACTCTCGGAACTCCGGGCATAGCTAAGGTAACGGTCTTAGCGTGACAATCAAGAATAGCATGACATGGGGATAACCAATCCATGCCCAGAATTACATCAAAATCTACCATACTCAGTAACATCAAGTCCACTCGGGTCTCCAGACCCCCAATAGATATAAGACACGACCGGTACACACGGTCCACAATAATAGTATCGCCTACCGGAGACAAAACATGACTCACGAGGCATATTCAGAAAATGAGAAAAATAGGACGAGACATAAGAGTATGTGGAACCAGGGTCAAATAAAGCCAAAGCATCACTGTGATAACCTGAAATAGTACCTGTAATCACCGCATCTGAAGCCATAGCATCAAGCCTAGCCGGAAATGCATAAATACGTGGCTGGCCTCCACCTGCTCAACCTCCCCCTCTAGGACGGCCTCTAGCTGCCTGACCACCACCCCTAGCGACCTGGGTAGGTGGTGAAATAACTGGGGCTGAAGCCGATGGCTGAACCCTCTGCTGAGCTGAACTACTAGGACGACGGGGACACTACTTCCACTCATGTCCGAACTCTCCACACTCATAACAATTACATGGAGCTGGAGATGAAAACGGACGAAAACCCCTGCCACCATGATAACCACCAGACGAACCATGCATAGAAGAACCCTGATAAGGTGATGCTCGGGCAAAGCTCTGAGCTGGAAGGGCACTAAAAGATGAACGTCCTTGATGAGAATTGCGAGGACCCTGTCCCGATGATACACCACTGTAAGCTGGGCGAACTGGCTGTGGAGTCTAAACAAGGAAGGGAAGTGGAGAAGCTGTGGACGCTAGATAGCTACCTCGAAATCCCGTGAGCTGCTATCGAACCTGCATCAGCTACTGCTGCGAGCTTGTACCTGGATCTGTGCACAGAGGCACAGGGAGTCTTTATGAGTACGCCAACTCAGTAGTAATGAAACTAAATCACAGTCTGAGTAATATAAACACACAGAACATGTACACAATTCCACAAACCAGTAAAACACCAAGTCACCATGTAGTATTCATCAAATAATAAGTTCAAAATCAGTTTCCAGAAATCCTTTGAGACAAGTATATTTTTTTTCCCCGTAAATTCTCGGTAAAACTCACAGTAAAATCAGTTTAAAAAATGAAGTGAATCATAGTAAAAAACTCAGTAAAAATCTTCATAAAACTGCCCCTCTGGCCATAATCATTTCTCATCACAATATCTTTCAATATTATCCCATAAGGCAACCTCACAATCACTCTGCCCATCAGGCAACCTCACCATCACTCTTCATAAGCCTCGCGAGCATCACTCAATTGGTATTGACGCTCACTGGGTGTGTGTACAGACTCCGGAGGGGCTCCTACAGCCCAAACGCTATAATAAGTCACAACATGGCATAAATCACACACAGTATAGGCCCGCAGCCTCACTCATTTCATATCATCCTCACAATATAGGCCAGCACCCTCACTCAGTCAGACACTCTCAATTTGCCGTTCAGGCCATAATATACCGGGTTCTCGACCCAAAAATAATGTTTCATTTTCAAGAAGTAGTATCAAAATACTCTGAGTGTCAAAACAATTTCACAGAAAAGACTGAGTGAAAATCACAACGTATCAGTGAGGAAGATAGTAAAAACATCCCCCAAGGGGTAAACAGATCGGCACTAGGCCCCAAATATGGCTTACCACCCAATTCATATCATAAGAAAATAATACTAATTTAAGCATAGGCTTAGAAATCGGTTTCACAACTCAATAGTCGCCTAAATGGGGAATATGTTTCCAAACTTTCCACCTTTTCATTTCAAAACCCGTGAAAGGGTGCATAATTCGGGGTTTCATACCCTCAGGACAGGATTTAAAGACATTACTTACCTCAAAACTAGCCCGGAACTATTCCACGACACTCTTGCCTCGCGAATCAACATCCGAAGGCTCAAAATCTACCAAGTTCAGATTGTTATCATCAATATATGCTTAAGGAACGAATTCCATTTGAAAAATATCGAATTTAACTCAAAAATCCGAAACCGGTCAAAACCCGACCCCCAGGCTTGCGTCCCGAAACTCAGAATTTTTTATACAAAAGTGTTCTTCGTCCTCTCACGAGTCCGTACATATACAGAACACCAAAATCGGAGTTCGTTTGACCCCTCAAATCGACCCCTAAAGGTCTCATAATCTCAAGCCCTAAAACCCAATTTTTCTACTATTTTTCCATGAAATAACACTGGTTTCATGTTCTATAATCACCCATAATCGATTTTTAATGACTATAACACTTACCTCAATGAAGAACAAGGATTTCCCTCTTCAAAATCGCCCCCAAGAGCTCTTTTCCGTACAACAATGGTGTAAAAAGGGGTTTAAGTTGCGGAGGAAATATTTAAATACTGCCCAGTTAATTGTTCTCCGCGACCTCAGCTTTTCCCCTACGATCGCACAGTGCACTCACTTCGACCTCCGCGATCGCAGCCCCAGGCACGCGATCGCATAGTGCTTTTGACCAGCAACCCCACGCGCTTATAACAATCCTACGCGATCACACTCTTCCTCATGCGACCGCACTGGGTTACCTGATCGACCTCTGCGATCACGGGCACACCTATGCGATCGCAGAGTGTAAATTCTGCCCCATCTCAAAATTCTCTATGCGATCGCGGCTCTCTTCACGCGATCGCAGAGAGTAAAAATCTGCTGCACTGACACCAGAAAACCATCAATTGTTCTAAGTCCAAACTTGCCTGTTAGCCACCCGGAATCAATCCCGAGCCACTCGGGACCCCAACCAAATATACTAAAACATCCCATAACATCATTAAAACTTAGTCGTACTCTCGAAACACCAAAACTAACATCAAAACACCAAAATTATATCGGATTCGAGCCTAATAACTTTGAAATTTCTAAAATTCACCAGTGATGCTGAAACTATCCAAATCAACTCCGATTGACCTGAAATTTTGCAGACAAGTCCAAAATGACATTACCAACCTGTTCCAACTATCGGAAATCCCATTCCGAACCAGATAGCCTGTTTTTCACTGCCGACCGGAAATCACCAAAAACTAACTTTCGCAACTTCAAGCCTAATTCTACACTGGACATCACAAAATTATTCTGAACATACTCCTAAGTCCCAAATCACCTAAAGAAGCTATTCGAACCATAAAATCCGTATTCTGAGGTCGTTTACCAGTAAGTCAACTCTCAGTTGACTTTTCTCACTTCAAGGCTAGTTTTAAAGGCTAATTGACTAAACTCTCACTACAACCATTCTGAGTTCAAGCCTATCAACTCTAATATATCAATTACATTATAACCAATCTATAACAAGTCAATAACAATAATTATAATGCAAGTTTTACGTAACGACGGACCGGGTCGTTACAAAGAGTTACAAATAGTAAAGCGGTTTTTGCATTGAGAAAGAATTATAAAATCATTAAAGAAGAGATCTGTACTAATCTTAAATCTCAATCTGAGGCAGATTGAGGGAACAAGTTAAGACTGTTATTTGGATAGTTTGATTCTCTTTTATGTTTGAAGTATCATGCAGATTCTCTTCTCGGATGTTCAGTAATTTGGTTTGATGTAATATGTATAACCAAAAACTTTTATTATCTTCCGATACTTGTTCACCTTGGGCATTGAAATTGAATTAGTGGAGCACTACTGTGAAGCGAAGAAAAGCGACAACATTTAGGGCAGAAATTTTGGGCAACTCGTTTTCCTTAATGTTGTAAATTGTAGTCTACCATGCTATTGTCCACTGATTTTGAGATACAAACAGGATGCAACTAAAAAAATAGGCAAATGTCATCATCCTAATTGACACTAAATTCAAAAGTTACACCTGAAGTACAAGATTAACTCTACAACCACAAATTTTTATTCTGAATCTGAGTGGGAACTTCTCTAGATATGGTGCTGCTATAAAATAGTAGTGTTGCTTTTGCCAATCAATAGATGGCTTTGTACAGAAACCAAGATAAAGAGGAAGCAGCATGTGTTGATATTATAAAGAAGCAGAAGGAGGAGAAGAAGAAAGAAAGAAAGAAAGAAACAAAGAAACAAAGATAGACGTAGTGACCTTGATTATTACTCCCAGTAGATAGACGATTGGTTCAGCAAAGATGCAAGTGATCAGGCTGCAATGCAATTTTTAGCTTTTTTGTTTTTACTTGAGTGACCTTCCTGATTCATGACTATTTAAATTCCTGTCAAATTCAGAAAAATAAATAAGAAATAAGTTTATTTGATATAGAAGCTGCTGGTATATAATTTGATGCTTCCTTTGACATTGATGTAACTACAAATACTTTAAAATCAAAGGAGCTAAAACAACAAAATCAACCAGTCCTAGTCACATTCCCTGAGAAACACTTTAAGCTCACTGAGACCAAGGAAACTGCCAACAACTGTTTTAAGCATAATTGCACCTATGTAGATTCAAACTATAAATCTTGATTTCACCTAGCTACAACTCCCACAAATTCCAGAAAGTGACTACCAAAAAGTAATCTGCATTAGACTTGATTAACAAGGAGAGATTGATAACAAATGAATCTTCAAACTCAAGTGTTGAAACTAAAAGTACATGTCTAGGGACATTGTAAAATCTGTCCTCAGTGTTGGAAAATGTTGCCGGTTTGGCAAATAATGGAACAATGACTACTCTCTTGAGATTGTCTTCATTGAAGGAAGTATCATAGAAAGGGAGAAAATGGCTAAGGCTTGTATAGTTCCAATACTTCTTTTTTCTTTCTGGAAACAAAACAATTTTCTTTTTTCCCGTACTCACAATCAATCCTATCTCACATCCAACCCCTTTTCCAGAATCCACATCAACCCGGAAACAGAACAGTTTTTTGCTAACAAGTTTGCTAATTTTAGCAGGTACATTGTTATACAAAATAAAAAGACATAATGTACTAACATAAAGTAAAAGAACGAAAAGCATTTTACATGACAAGTGTTATAAAACATATTCTAAAGTTTTACTAGTTAAGAGAAAGCATTATCAGTAAGAAAAAAGTAAAGAAGGCAGAAGGAAACCGAAGACAAATTGATACATCATACCATACATGACATACATTAAGCTAAAATCAGATTTTGTGTTTCACTAGCCGAGACACATTACACAGGTAAAAGACAACAAAAGGAAGCTGCAACATTTTGAGGAAGCTATTGTAATATTCCACTGTTTTGGAGCCAAGGAAGTTTACAAGGTTACAAGTAGTTTCATATGATGAATTGTATAACTATATCATAGTTCAGTTACTTCTTTTATTTTTTCTAGCTTAACTGTTCATAGCAGCAAAACTGTACAAGAGAGTAGTCCTCTCCTCACTTACCATGTATTTGCATCTTTGTTTAAAAAGAAAAGACGGCAGATGGGGATCATGTCCTAGCCCGCGCACATGCGACTTTATGGCTTCTCTATCAATTAATTTACAAAGAAATTATGTCCGACTACGCGAAGCTCGGACACATTAACTAGTTGAACACATATATAGTAGGTTAGTTGAAATACAGAGGATCTAAAACACCTCAAATTGAATATGGGAGAACTCTCTTATAGAGTTTGATCCCTAAACTAGAAGGCATAGCATTACAATAGATGTTACAGGAATTGTGCACTGCGTGCTATTGAGGACAGTTTTTATCGAAACATGGAGATGACATTCTACAATCAAAATTGCAGGGGATGTACACATAGCTCATGCAATTCAGAGTCGATAACCCAAACTACACAACTTAATAGCTCATGCAATAGATAATTCAATGTAACTTTCCTGAGAAATTATGTTCATAGAAGAATTCATAATATTTACTGAAATAAGCCCAAATAATTTGGGTTCAAAACATCAAAGAAAGCAAGAAATTATATACACTGCTCACACCATAAAGCTTAAAGAGAAAAAAGAACGATTATATAGAAGATAATGCCCAAATTAGAAAAAGAAATTACCTGAAAATGATTACTCACATATTGCCTTTTTGGTCGAAAATTTCTCGCGATTGGAAAATTTTCTTCACCTGTAATCGCTGCCTTTAATTATTCCTATGTTCTTCATCTCCTTCGAGTGAAACTAACGGATTTTAGGACTTTGGAGATTTTGGGACTTTGCAGATTTGGGAGTTTAGGGTTAGCAATCAAGATTAGGGGGTGTTGGGTTAACAAATGGACTTTGGGAATTTAGGGTTAGCCACTTGACAAAGATGACTGAATGGTGAATTGAGTTTCGTGGATGGATGGACTTTGGAAGTGTCGACAGGGATGTGTTTTGTGGAGGATGGACGATGGAGTACTCATTAATTTCATTATACATTTACATTAATAAAATATAAAAAAAATAAAAGGAAAAAGGGGTTATTGGCGGGTTTAGCAAATTGAGGGGGGAAAACAAGGAGGGAACAAATACCCGTTCCGATAAAATAAAATTTTATAACACCATTCAAATAAATAGGTATATTGGGATGGTTCTAAAACCATTCCTATAAAAGATACTTGTTGTAACGGTTAAGTGTCAACTGGAACGGTTTAACATCTAAATTGTGCTGGTTTCATCCAAATTCTTTTGTAACGGTTGTAACCGTTACAATATCCAGTCTATTGCCACGATTTTAGAACCGTTCCATAAAAACTGTTCCAATAGTCTCATTTTCCAGTAGTGAGAGAGAACAGCCAGAACACGGCAGAGACATCGTACATTGCCACATCGAGCACAACAGCAAACAAAGGTAGAAATGCAAAGTGCGACGAGCAATTCAATACAAGAACTTAAATCACAAGAATGGTAATACACACTCATAAGAAGTAACCACTGAAGGGAAATCCAAGTAAAAATGAAGTAATACAACGAGGGGAAAACAAAACAAATATAGCAACAATTCACATTATTCAAATCATCAATAAGAAAAACAATCATCCCGGCAAGGGAAACAACTATAACCAATCTCGCCTAAATAATTAGCTTCACGGAATAAAACTCAGATTGAACAATGCTCAGTAATAGGAACGATCAAGGAAATACCATCAACATGGATGATTATCAAACTAAACCTAAGTAGCACTTAAGGGATAATCTTAGAAATCACAATAGTAACTCACGGGCATGCTTGACACCAACGTATAGATATTCCAATTACTGCTAAATAATTATAGGGCTAGATAATACTAATCCTAATCAATTAGGCAGTTTATGAAGAAAAGATAGCATGATGGTAGAAGAAGTAAAATATTCAGTTAAGTCAATTATGATCAAGTAAACAACAAAGGGAAACTAAAAGTAGAACAATCTAATTTAAGCAGGAAGAGATGAAACTAACAACCAGAAACTTAGTCATAACAATTACAAATTCATACACAGGGAATATAAGGACCTAAGAACCCTAAAGGCCAAATTCATACAAATAAGTCCGAGTATGCACTTGTCACCTCGCGTACACGGGCTACAATCAACATAAAAGACTCAATTCCTAAGGGGTAGTTCCCCCACACAAGGTTAGGCAAGATACTTACCTGAAAGACGACAACCCGGTACTCAAAAATGGACTTCTCGGGTGAAAAGACCTCCGAACGGCTCAAAATCAACTAAAGCAACTTCAAAACACACAAAAATTGTATAAGGAACTATTTCGAACAATAAAGTTTTAATCTTTACAAAAATATAAAAATCAACCCAAAAGTCTACCCCTGGGCCCGCACCTCGGAACCCGACAAAATTTACAAAAACCGAATACCCATTCCAATAGGAGTCCAACCATACAAAATTTATCAAATTCCGATACCATTTGGTCCTTCAAATCACGATTTTTCATTTTAGAAATTTTCTTCAAAACCAACATTTTCCTCAACTCAAAACACACATTAAATGATCCAAATGAAGATAAAATCATGGAATATATTCAATTCTAGCTGAACAACACTTACCCATTCGATTTGTGTGAAAAACCCATCAAAACGCGCCAAGAACCGAGCTCTAGAAGTCAAAATATGATAAAAATGGCCTAACCCTCGATTTTGGAATATAATCTGTCTGCCCAGATTTTTAAGCATTGCGATCGCGAGAGTTTTGTGATCGCGTAGAGGAAAATAATTATTGGCCTAAAATGTGCTATGCGGTCGTGTAAGGACTGATGCGATCACATAGAAGGAAAATATTCACTGACCAAAGATGTGCTATGCGATCGCGTAAGGACTGATGCGATCGCATAGAAGGAAATTATCTGCTGACCAAAAATATGCTATGCGATCGCGTAAGGACTGATGCGATCTCATAGAAGGAAATTATTTACTGACCAAAAATGTGCTATGCGATCGCGTGTGGAATGATGCGATCGCATAGAGCAAAAACTGGGCGGGTCACAGAACACTATGCGATCGCGTCTATGCCTATGCGATCGCATAGAAGAAAAACCAGAAGACAAAATCAACAGTGAAGAATAGAAGAAAATTGACCCAAAGCCCATCCGAAATACACCCGAGGCCCCCGGTACCCCGTCCAAACACACAAACAAGTCATATAACCTATCACGAACTTGCTCGAGGTTTCAAATCACATAAAACAACACCAAATCGACGAATCAACCCAAAAATCAAACTTATGAATTTTTAAATCTTCAAATATCAAAACTCGTGCCGAAACCTATCAGTTCAACCCGGAATGAAGCCATTGCATACAAGGAAAAAATAACCCAACGGACCTACAGCCACTCCCGGAATTTCATTCCGAGTTCGATACCAAAATTTCACATATCCGCCGAAATCACCGAAATTCTAACCTTCGCCGAATTACCTCAAATTACTCTACGGACCTCCAAAACCAATTTCGGAAGCGCGCCTAAATCCAAAATCGCCATATGAGGCTGTGGACATTAACCAAAACGCATTCCGAGGCCGTTTACACAAAGTCAAACCTCCGGTCAACTTCCATCACTTAAGCTTTCGAAATTGAAATTTTCCTTCAAATTCGACTCCAGATTAATCGGTAAATGAATCCAACCATGCACGCAGGTCGATATACGCAATGTGAAGCTGTTCAAGACCTTACGCCACCGAACGGAGCTTACATTATCAAAACGACATGAAGCTTATTTTCACACGTTTTGAAGTATTATGATTTAGGAACCTTTGGGAAGTACACTCACACTCAGAAAGATGTTCGATGCATACAGTTGAAATACCATATGCTTGACCTTTATGTGAGTATCCAGTAATGTGAGAACACTTGGAATAGGATCATGTAGGGCTTGTTATTGGCTTGTAATGAGGGCATGGGGACGGGTATGATGTTAATTTGGGATAAAGAGTGACTAATCCCTACATGAAAACTGCACTGTGTCCGTGTTTTTTGGCATTCAAACCATGTTTTTGCATTTGATCTTGTTTAACTCTGATGTGCATTTATTCTTGTTTTGACTTCTTTTAAACTTGTAGGAGATTCTTCTTCTTTTTTCTTCCTTTTTTTTTCTTTTGAAGTTTATCCTACTTTGCAAGAGTTTTTCCTTCTTTTTATTGGGATTCCTCCTCTTCGTATTTGTGAAGTTTTCTCCCTTTTGTTGGACTTCTCTTAGAATTTGCGGAAGTTCCTTCTTTTGGGGAGATCCTTCTTTTGAATTTGTGGAGTTCTCGCTTCTTTTTTTAAGTAATATCTTTGATTGTCTTGGACTTTGCACCTTTCACTTTTCACGCTTGTCGCCTTCACTTTGGTCACCATCCGAAGTTGCACATCTCCAGTGCGCTTGAGGAGGTTAGGCTAAGAGAGGGGTGGTGCATTTAAGGACAAAAAGGAACGGGCTAGGATGTGGTTGTCAAAGAAAAAGGCTTAAGGCTGAAAGGGTGTGATGAACCAAGGGGTAATTTATGAAATTAGACCTAATTCTAGGCTTATTAGCCATAAAAATACTAATTTTAATTACCTCGATTTGCGTGTGTAGTCCGGGCGTAAAAACGGAAAGCCTTTATGTGAAAATATGAGAAATTAGATCTAGGGTTCGCAATTGCGAACCCTCACAAAAGAGAAGAAAACCTTCGCAATTGCGAACAAGGAAGGGTTGGAAAAAGTCGCATTTGCGACAAAAAGTTCGCAATTGCGATGAAAAAGTTCGCAATTGCGACCACACCAGAAACTAGCAATTTTTCCCGACACGGAAATGAGCATAACTTCCTCATACGATGTCCAAATTCAATAATTCTTTTTCCTATGGCTCCGTAATTATGATACAGATCTAATGGTTCAATAAATATTTCGAGACTATTCTCTTAATGTGGTATCATTTATGCTTGAAGAACGACGACGAAGCATCAAATACAAGCGCAACATAGCCTAAACCTATCTGATACTCACCCAAGCCCTCGGGGCTCCAAACCAAACATGCACGCAAGTCTAAAAACATCATACAGACTTGCTCGTACGATCAAATCATCAAAATAACATTAAAAACCACATATTTAACTTCAAAACTCATGATTTTCTCAAGAACACTCAATTTTTCTAACTTTTAAACCGGATGTCCGAATCATGTCAAATCAACTCCGATTCTCATCAAGTTTCACAGATAGGACTAAAAAATCATAACAAACTTGTATCGGGCTACAGAACCAAAATACGGGCCTGATACCGACGCGTTTAAACATTAATTCATTTCTTTATTTCCTTTAAAAAACATCACAATAATTTTCTTCAAAAATTGTTTTCTAAGGCTAGGGACCTCGGAATTCAATTACGGGTATACACCCAGTCCCATATTTTACTGCGACCTCCCAAGATCGTCGGAACACAGATCTGGGTCCGTTTACTCAAAAGGTTGACCAAAGTCAACTAAAACCAAATTTTAACTCTAAAAATTACTATTTCTCATATTTCTACATAAAAGCTTTCCGGTTTCACGCTCGGACTACGCACACAAATAGAGGTAATTAAAATTAGTCTTTTTAAGGCTAATGAGCCTGGAATAGAGTCTTAATTCATATGATGACCCTTTGGGTCATCACAATCTCCATCTCTAAAACACACATTTTTCCTCAAACTGACATAGAAAATTACCTGAACTGGCAAACAAGTGGGGATATTTACTCTGCATGTCCAACTCGGACTCCCAAGTAGCCGCCTCAACGGGTTGACCTTTCTACTGCACTCGAACTGAAGGATAACTCTTTGATCTCAACTGACGAACCTGCCGGTCTAAAATGGCTACCGGTTCCTCCTCATAAGTCAAGTCTTTATCCAATTGGACAAAGCATAAATCTAACATGTGGGATGGGTCATCATGATATTTACAGAGAATAGACACATGGAATACCGGGTGAACTAAGGATAACCCTAGAGGCAACACAGGTCTATAAGCTATCTCCCCCACTCTCTCAAGAATCTCAAATGGCCCGATATACCACGGGCTCAACTTACCCTTCTTCCCAAATCCCATAACACCCTTCATGGGTGATACCCGACGTAATACTCTCTCTCCAACCATGAAGGCCACATCACGAACCTTACGATCGGCATAATTGTTTTGCCTGGACTGAGCTGCAGGAAGTCAATCCTGTATAACCTTGACCTTATCTAAGGCCTCTTGAACTATGTCTGTATCCAATAACCGAGCCTCTCCCGGCTCAAACCATTCAATTGGAGATCCACACCTTCTACCATATAATTCCCCATAGGGAGCCATCTGAATGCTCGACTGATAGATATTATTGTAGGCAAACTCCGCTAATGGAAAGAATTGATCCCAATATTCTCCAAAGTCCATTGCACAAGCGCGGAGCATATCCTCCAAGATATGAATAGTACGCTCGGATTGACCATCCGTTTGAGGGTGAAATGTTGTGCTCAACTCAACCCGTGTACCCAATGCATGTTGAACCGCCCTCCAAAAGTGCGAGGTAAACTGCATACCTTGATCAAAAATGATAGACACGGGCACATTGTGAAGACAAACAATCTCCCGAATATAAATCTCTACCAATTGCTCCGAAGTATAAGTACTTGCCACTGGAATGAAATGTGCTGATTTTGTCAGCCTATCCACAATAACCCAAACAACGTCGAACTTCTTCTAAGTCCGTGGGAGTCCAACAACGAAGTCCATAGTGATACGCTCCCACTTCCACCCAGGAACTTCTAACTTTTGAAGTCTCTGATGCTCGTACTTAACTTGCTGACAATTCAGACACCGAGCTACATATGCAACTATATACTTTTTCATTCTTCGCCACAAATAATGCTGTCGCAGGTCTTGGTACATCTTGGCAACACCCGGATGAATAGAATACTTAGAACTGTGAGCCTCCTCAAGGATCAACTCACGAAGGCCATCAACTTTAGGCACACATATACGACCCTGCATCCTCAAAACACCATCATCTCCAATTGTAACCTTCTTGGCACTACCGTGATGAACTGTGTCCCTAAGGACCATCAAATGCGGGTCATCATCCTGCTGATCTCTGATACGCACAAATAAAGAAGACCGAGCGATTGTACAAGCTAGAACACTACTGGGCGAAATATCCAACATCACGAAATGATTTGCCAATTTCTGAATGTCTGAAGCTAACGGTCTCTCACCGACTGGAATAAATGCAAGGCTGCCGATACTCACCGTCTTCCTACACAAGGCATCGGCCACTACATTGGCCTTCCCTGGATGATACAATATAGTGACGTCGTAATCTTTCAATAACTCTAACCATATCCTCTATCTCAAATTAATATCCTTTTGATTGAACAAGTACTGGAGACTGCAATGATCCGTGAAAACCTCACACGGCTTACCATAGAGATAGTGCCTCCAAATCTTCAATGCGTGAACAATATCTGCCAACTCTAAGTCGTCGACAGGATAATTCTTCTCATGGACTTTCAACTGTCGTGACGCATAAGCAATCACCTTGCCATTATGCATTAATACTGCGCCTAGTCCAATATGAGATGCACCACAATACACCATGCACAATCCTGAACGTGTGGGCAACACCAACACTGGCGCCGTAGTCAAAGCAATCTTGAGCTTCTGAAAGTTCAACCCACACTCGTCCGACAATTTGAATGGAACACCATTTTGGTTCAATAAGATTTTAATAGTTGTTCATAATCAATTACAGAATCACTAAATAACTTCATGTAACAATAATCCCCCTTTAACCCTGCAAAATACTGATTACAAGATGCGATGCATGAAGACCTCATAATTATTTACCCGAATTAACGTGTCTCATTTAACGCCACATGGGTGGGCACCTACCTCGTAGGTCAAAGCTCAATAATTATAACATGGATTTGGCAAATTATGCACAAATAAATTTTATACAAAAAGTTTCAAATAAACCTAACAGGCATGACTCCCTATTAGTACTATAGTACGAATTTATTTTAATTTCACAAGGGAGAATTTAAACACAAGAATTTTCATCAGAAGGATCTCGTCCTTAGATAACTTCCACCGCGGCTCGTAGCCCGATTTAAACATATCAAATCATATTAAAACGTGAGGATCTCACCTTCAGTTCTGAATCACAAGTAATATGCACATTGTGCCACTCGAAACATTCCCTTTTTTTTTCTTCTTTTAAATATTTTCCGTTAAACAAAATTACAACACGTAATGATAGACATAGCTATCTCCATAGAATTCCTCAATACAAGTATTCACATAAGTAGATTTCAGGGTTACGAAGCTCACCCATGAGTGGAGCATATTAGGAGAACTTTCCTAGATACTCATAATCGAATCAGGTTAAGGAAATTATCACTTTATAATAACTAGAGATTTTACTTGTAATGACACCATCTAGTGTAGTGACATCAGCCATACCATAGAAAATATATCAACAGGCTGGGTCTCTACCTCTAGGAGTCTGACCTCCACCTTAGACATCTCGACCCCTTCCCCTAGCTGGACATGTAAGTTTAGTTGTAACTGAAATGGAGCACGTAGCCTGAGTGCTCTGATGAAATATGACTCTCCCAAGTCTAGGACAATTTCTACCACTAGCCGAAAAAAGTATCAACCTGCCCCGAGTCGTACAAAAATTTTACAATCATATTTGAGTCCTTTAATGAGTCTGTGAACTTTCTCTCTGGCTATATGAACCGAAGTAGGAGTATGACAGGCTAACTTATCGAACCTGATGGCATATTCTGACACCGTCATGGTGACCTAACACAATCGTTCAAACCCTATGCGCCACGCATTATGGAAAATCCGAGAAACAAACTCTTTCAAAAGCATTTATGAGAACTGAGTCAAGTAGTTGATGTTGCAATGGCTAGTTGTCCCCTTTGTAGGCTTGCCACAATCACCGGCGACCAATTTCTTCTTTTACTATGTTGACTCAACACTGCTGAGCTACTCCATTTATTCTTATACTCTTCGTTATTCTTTGGGGTAAATCTCATCCCTATTGATGCACAATGATCACAAAAGTATAGCTCTATACAGATAAATCATGGCACAAACCATATAGTCTAAAATATCGTCAACTACTGTACTCCCTCTGAAGCACCCCAAAATCCGCAACCGTGACTTCCACGCTGAGTAGACCTTCACAAGTCCCAGCTTTATCTCTTGCAAAATCTCAGGCCTTATACATTCTAGGCCAAAACCGATATAACATGTTGCGTCCCCTTTTTCAATTGCAGGGGTTAGGTACGGAGAGATCGGGTATATGACATTTTTGGACAACTCCTTAAAAGAAAAGGTTTAAGGAAGAGTCGACACCTAACGATTTTTATGGTGCGTTAGGGCACCTAGAGTTGATAACTCATGAACTAGTTTGCATTACTAGAGATTGGGTAAGGGCTTGAAATTATCCCAAGGGGAAGGTGTTAGGCACCCCCCAAGATCCACAACTGTGGGTCCCAGCCAATAAGTTTTGTGAATTTGGACGGTGAACAAGTAACAAGTAAGGTTCATATAAGAGGGGATTTCAAACAAGTATGAAAATCTTTAAAGGTTTTGGAATAAAATTAGAATAAACATTTGAAAAGAACTGTCCTAGGTTTAAAGTAATATGGATCACTTCAATGCAATACCCGGTATGTCTCACCTCGAAGAGGCGGCTACATGTGGTATTAGCGCATCGGTCATCATATCCATATTCTACCCTTCCCACCCCGTAAAGGTTATTTAAAATGCGTGTGTTGGTTACGAATTCTTTTTGCGTGCCATTACCCGTCCCATTCTATAAGTCCTGGAGGGTATTTAGGACTACTAATCCTACAAGGTGAGTACTAGGCTGGACCCCCAGGTTTAAAGGATAAAATACTAGGCGACATGCATAACAAGTAGGACCTCACATATAAAGGGACACATAGGGGGCAAATAAAGGCTCATAAATCCCTCCACAGATAGACATACAATTGGCACGTATCAAACACACTTAAGGTCTCAACGACGGGAATTTAAAAATAGGAGTTTAGAGGGAAATCAGTAAGTTGCAAAAGGATCTGCTTTGAAAAAGACTTAGCGATGAGGTAGACAATTCAACTTAAATTGAGTAAGTCAGAAAGTGGTTGATTTTCAGAAATGCAGTTGTTTATAGACAACGGTAAGATTTAGAAAATATACAGGGATTTAAAGTTTCCAGAAAAATACAGATGAAAATCATTAAAGCATGGTTTACAGTGATATAGTGATTTTAAAAGAGAAGTGACTAAACTGCAGTAGCTTAACAAAGAGTAGTAGTTAAAAAGAGAATTATAGTAAGAGAGTGGTAAAATTGTATCAAAAATAGCAGGTTGACAGAGCAAGGACTCAGAATGGCACGATTAGAGCGGAGTGAAGTAGCTTTACAACACAGCAGTTTGAAAACATAATAGTGCAAGAACCAAAAAATATTAAGGGTTAGCAAGTGCACAACTTCAAGATTTGTTAAAAATATTTATAGAGGAGTTTTAATAAGAAGTAGGGTGACCTTCAGAGAGGCAAAATCAAGAATGGGAGCAGCAGAGTTAAAAAAAAAGGTTAAAAGAGGCTGATTAAACTAGTAGAGCATAATTGATTTGATTTTAATACGCATTAGGCATAAAGTTTGCCTAGGAGTCGTATACATTGCCCAAATATCTCAAAGGGTGAGCATGCATATTTGGATTCTGATTTTAAAGGTATATATTTGCGGAAAATGTTTCAAGTAGACTAATCATATGTTTATGGGATTATTAGATTAACATGCTAATTGGGCTTTCAGCTACTGTAGTTCGACAAATAAGAAGTCCTAAAGGCAGGATATCTAATGCACACAGGAGTACCCTAAAACATGGTTTCTAAATGCAACAGTTATGTATATGCAGAGGCAATGTCATTGTGGCAACCATTTCTTATAGTTATTTAACTAGAACAGGATTTCTAAGCGGGACAGTAATTGTAAAAGCCTATTACTGGTAGTTAACACTATTTGCTAAGTGATCATGAGTGTGATGAGATGCTAAAGTAAAGAAACCTAAAACATGACTTACTAATGCATGGCAAATAAGTCTTAAACAGGATTTCTATTGCGCACATCGGTGAAGTAAATCCTAAACATGTTTTCTACCCGGATTTATGCTAAACATGCATAACCCCTCCCTTTTCACTATCCAGTCCCGGAGTTAGTTTACAAATAATTATTACAGACCGACAAAGCATAAATTACACAACTGAATAAGAAAATAAAGAAGCTATACTATAGAGAGCCTAGGCATAGGCCCAAGTACCAGATCCACTTGCCATATGCCATGATCCTCAACCCAAGTGTGTCATAGTCTCTACAGACCCCAGAAGATCCTAGACAGTGCTCACACCCAGGTACTCTAGCCAGGAATGAGTAAGTTCAGTGTAGAGTGCCAACCTTGTGTGTCAAAGTTCAATGGGTACTCAGGGGTCCCCAAGGCAATGCTCACACGAAGGGGGCAGAACCTAGAATCTAAGAGTAGTGGGAAGTGCTTGGAGATTAAAAAGAGACTTGAGTTTGAAAAGAGTAATTGAGACAACAGTTTGAAAATAGCTTTGGAAAAGCAGTAAAGGAGTTTATCAGAAGAGAAGCAATACCACTGCAACCAATAGGCAACCAGATTCATGAAAGAGCAAACACAAACAGGGGTAAAGGGTTGGGGACAAACAATATTAAACAATAGAGTTAAGCAGGATTATAGTAATCACATAATTACCAGATAGTTGTCACATCATAGACCAATAAGATCAGGATAATATTCAAGTAGCAAGAGAGGCAGGTTTGCAATATAGAGTTAAGCAGAAGGTGAGAAAAAGTAACAATAATTAGGTTAAGATGTGCAGCATCAACCTGTGAACATATAAGCATGCTGGAGACATATCAGACTCAAGGGAAAGGAAAATAGTAGGGGGTATGCTAAAGACATAATTACAGGGGATCATATAAAAGCAAGATGCATATTCAAACATAACAAAAGGGAAGACATTATGGGAATCATACTAATTACATGGTAGACAGTAGAACCATAGGATAAAACACATGACGAACAATAGGTAAAGAAACAAAAACTGGAGCATATTGTGTATGGGTACTATAAAACTAAATCAGAAAACATACCAGTCAAAGAATAGAGAACAACAAAGCACAGCAATAGCAGTATACAGGACAAGGAGAGCAGCAATAGAACAATATTATGCAGGATGAGAGCAGCAGTAGTATGCAGAAGCACAAGAGCAGTAGAGATTACTCAGTCTTGGCTTTCAGCCGACCGAGTAGTCAATAATAAATGCAAGGAGCAAGAAGAAGTATGTATGAAAGCACAAAAGGTTCAGAGAAAATTAGTGTGTGTGTATTTGTGTATGTTAGTGTGTTGTGGGTGAATATCAGTGCACTTCGTGTGTCATGTAAGGAGAGAAGGCAGCCTATATATAGAGTCGAAAACCAAGTAATAACATAGGCAAAGAGTAGTAATTTAGCATAATTACAGGAATAATTGTTTAGTCAGAATCAATCAAAGTCAATCAAGGACTTGGACTCCCTTTAATTAGGGAGTCAAGATCAAACGGTGAAAATCATGGCCAAATAAGGAAAATGAATACAATTAAGACTGATTCTGTTACTACAGGGCAGGGGAATCACATAGTATAAAATAAAAGCCAAATACATAGTATATAATTAAGGAAAGTTGAACTAACATTATATTTATAAAGTAAAGAAGAGTATCTTTGAAAATCAGTTGAAGGGATCTCGAATGCAATCACAATTATAGGGAATCCAATGTAGTTAAGGAAAGTATCAAATGAGTAAGAAAAGCATTCAAAATTGGTACATAATTACAAAGGAAATACATAAGATCATCTATTCACGGAAAACATCACAGGTCTTGGGATTTTCACACAAAAATCAGTACAAATCAGTAGGTGACTAATTAATAAGGCAAGGGGTCGGATTTAAACATCAGTCATTGATCAACACGGAGAAACACCCAGAGAATTAAAAGTCATAACAATGAACTAAAGCAAGAGTCACAAAGAACACACAAATAGTCTTGTAAGAAACAAGTACACATAGTAAAGATCGACCTAGAAGTTTAGGGTTTCAGCATAACAGTTCAAACAATAAGAAATCATGAGATACTCGCTTAAATATATCATAGATGACTAAAATCAAGAGGATATATTGTTTTGAAAACAGGGTATAGAAACCCTAGCTTTGAAATTGTTAAAAACGAGATTTTCCGGAGAAAACCATAGAGAAACTTCATAATATTGTAAAATGTAAAACGGATCTTAAAAGAAACCCAGAAATCCAAAAAGGCTAGGGTTTCGTGGAACCCATAAAAGAGGGCAAACCTCAGAGATGACATCGATTTAGGTTAGGGAGACTGCAACACTTACTCAAACGGCCGGGGATGGCCGGAAATGGCAAGAGACCCAAAAGAAGGTGAGTGAACCGCTCCAGGTTCATTTGAGGAGCCTAGGATGTCACTGAGAGGTTGAGAGGCGGGTAGATGATCAGGAGATAGTGAAGAGCCATAGACTCCGGTGAGAAAACCGGTCGGAGAAGGTGAACAAATCCCATCGGAGGGGAGAAGCCAAGGAGGCTTCTAGAGAGTAACAGAGAGATAGAGAGAGAATGAGAGACGAAGAGTGTCGAAGGTAATGAGACCGTGAGAGGGGGGGGGGGGGGTTAGGNGGGTTAATTTAGGGTCTGGGCTGGGTAGTTTTAGGGGTCTGATGGGTTGAATAATTGGGTCTAAATGTGGCTATAATTTGAAATAAATAAGGCTAGATGTTAAATACCCAATAGAAATAGGTAATTAATTAATTAAAACATCTGATAATTATAAAAAGATGGAATTAAGTTTAAATAGGTAAAATTACAATAATTAACTAATATTAAGTGTAAAAATACATAAATTTGAATTCAAATAGTACCAAATGTCTAATTAGGTCATAATTGCAAAATTATTGTAACTGCGATTAAATAAGACTCAATTGGCCAATTTGTGAAATAATTGGATTTTAATAAATAGAAAATGATTATAAATAACATACTGAGCTAGGAAGTATTTTGAAATTATTTAGAGCATAATTTATGAATTATTTAAATATGAAATATTGAATAAACAGGGAAATAATTTAAATAAAAATACGAAAAAATATGAAAAATATTCATTATTGCAAAGGGTAATTTTGAAAGTTTATATGCAAGTTTGAAAATAACTTGGGGAAAAATGGGTATCAACAGCTGCCCCTCTTTACCCGGGAAGGATGAAAGAGTTGTCGGGTAAAGACATGATGGCCAATTTTGACCGAGACGAAACTGTGAGATAGAATTTGGCCGCACCCTGGTTTCTGAGTTGCCTACATATCCATGGTTTTACAGGAATCAGGCCGTATGTAGTTCCGGAATCATCGGCGAAATATACTGGTGATGTTTCACCAGAACGGACGCAAGGTGCAAGATAAGGCAAAATTGAAGGTCTTACGGGGTCGTTCTGAGAACTGGAGCGGTCCGCTCCTGCCTGGTTGGCTGTTCCGGTCGGATTACCTGCAAGTAAATAACAAGCATATATTGTGCATAATATAAATATGATGTAAGTTCCCGTTGGACTATGAATGATGTCTTCGGACAATTAGGATGATGTCTTTAGACCATGATGTCCTGGGCCATGAATCGCTTGGTGCGGGATTCGCAGGCTATGAAATAATGTTCTCGGGCCATGAGGATGGTGCCTCTGAACGATGACGCCTTTGAATAATGATATGCAAGTTGAATAAAAGAGATCCTTAGGCCATGAAATGATGTTCTGGGGCCATGGAGATGGTGCCTCTGAACGATGACGCCTTTGAATAATGATATGCAAGTTGAATAAAAGAGATCCTTAGGCCATGAAATGATGTTCTGGGGCCATGGAGATGGTGCCTCTGAACGATGACGCCTTTGAATAATGATATGCAAGTTGAATAAAAGAGATCCTTAGGCCATGAAATGATGTTCTGGGGCCATGGAGATGGTGCCTCTGAACGATGACGCCTTTGGACAAGTTGGCGATATTTCAGCCCATGAAGAATGCAGTAGTACGATGTTGACAAGACAGAGCTTAGTCTTGCGATTTGTGAAACGAAAAAGGGCAGAGCTTAGACCGAAAGAAAGCATATATAAATAACGTAACGAAAGGTGACTTCTTTGAAAAGGTAGAAAGGAGCTTAGCATAATGAAGTAAGATGCGGAGAGAGGTAGCGTAGAACCTCAAAAGGCAGAATGATAGCCTTATGCAATGCAGGAAATAAAATGCAGGTGAGGTAGCGTAGAACCTCGGAAGGCAGAATAGGTAGCCTTATGCAAGAAGTAAATGCAGAGGAGACAGCGCGTAGTCTCGGGAGGCAGAAAGGTAGCCTTATGCAAAGATGCAAATGTGGATGGAGGTAGAGCTTAACCTCGAAAGGAAGAATGGTAGCCTTATGCGGTGCGAGTGCAGATGGAGGTAAAGCTTAACCTCGGAAGGCAGAAAGGTAGCCTTATGCAAAGATGCGAATGCATATGGAGGTAGAGCTTAACCTCATGCAGATGGAGACAAAGCTTAGTCTCGGAAGGCATAAAGGTAGCCTTATGCAAAGATGCGAATGCATATGGAGGTAGAGCTTAACCTCATGCAGATGGAGACAAAGCTTAGTCTCGGAAGGCATAAAGGTAGCCTTATGCAATGCAAAAAATAAAGCGACAGTAAGAGTTCTTAGCTGGTGATAAAGTGAGGTGATACGATTGTTGTGAATGAAATATCGTTTGCAATGATGATAAGAGTAAGCGTTGGCATGTGCGATGAGTTCGAGAGTGTATCCTTGAGAAGCATACGTCTTGTGGGGGTAATGAGATGTCTTGGGCTTTCGCCGTATTTGTGCCTGCATCCAAAGAAAAATTGTGAGTTCCGTAAGGGGGAGGGTTAGTTCGTGTCCCCGCTGGCTCGGATCGACATGTCTGCTTGATGATGATAACTTTGTTTGTACCACAGGGGTAGCGTTGCTAAAACAAGCTGTTTTTGAGAAATAAATATGCATGGTTTTGTAAAATATGATAATTGAAAAGGAATAATTTTCTTTGTATGAACCGACGACCACGACGCGGTTCAAGACATTTCAACCTCTCTTGCTACGGAAATTTGAGGGTCCTCCTCAAAATTCTGTCCCAGTTTGATGGGTGAAGGTTTTTTGCTATTACTGGTGCGGTGCTCGGCTGAACTTGCTTCGAAATTTTGAGGTTCCCCCTCAAAATTCTGCCCTAGTTTCCATTCGTGGGGAAAATGAAAACTTTTATTAAAATGTGACCGAACCCACAGGGCTGCCTACGTATCCCCTCTTAAACGCGAATCAGGTCAGGCGTAGTTCAATTTACAACATTGATAGAAACATATCAATTACACATAGTAGCGCTTGACTGCATCTGAATTGATTGGTTTAGGCCAAACTTCTCCATCCATTTCAGCCAATATGAGTGCTCCTCCTGTTAGCACACAGTGAACCATGTACGAGCCTTGCCAATTGGGAGAGAATTTCCCTTTTGCTTCGTCTTGATGAGGAAAGATTTTCTTTAACACCAGCTGCCCCGGTGTGAATCGTCTTGGTTTGAATTTCTTGTTGAAGGCTCTAGTCATTCGGTTATGATATAGCTGACCATGACAAACCGCGTTCATTATCTTTCCGTCTATGAGGGCTAATTGCTCATAGCGGCTTCTTACCCATTCTGCGTCGCTGAGCTTGGCTTCTTGTATGATTCTCAAAGATGGAATCTCAACTTCAGCAGGAATGACAACTTCCGTACCGTATACCAACATGTAAGGAGTTTCCCAGTCGATGTGCGAACCGTGGTGCGGTATCCCAGTAGGGCAAATGACAGCTTCTCATGCCACTGCTTGTGCCTCTCTATCATCTTTCGCAGTATCTTCTTGATGTTCTTGTTGGCAGACTCAACGACTCCATTCATTTAAGGTCTGTATGCTGTAGAATTCTTGTGTTTGATCTTGAAGGTTTCATACATTACTTTCATCAAATCACTGTTTAGGTTGGAACCATTGTCGATGATGATTGACTCTAGAACTCTGAACCGACAAACAATGCGGTCGCGGACAAAGTCAGCCACGACCTTCTTAGTAACTGCTTTGTAAGATGCTGCGTCCACAAATTTGGTGAAATAGTCAATGGAAACCAGAATAAACCTGTGTCTGTTGGAGGAGGCAGGCTCGATTGGTAAAATAACATCCATTCCCCAAGCGGCGAACGGCCAGGGTGAACTTGTTGCATTAAGCTCACTGGGAGGTACCTTTATCATATCCCCATGTATCTGACAGCGGTGGCATTTCCGGACATACTGGATGAAATATGTTTCCATGGTCATCCAGAAATAACCAGCCCGAAGTATCTTCTTTGCTAAAACAAACCCGTTCATAAGAGGACCGCATGTACCAGCATGTATTTCCTCCAACAACTTCTTTGCTTCCTTTGCTTCGACACATCTTAGAAAACCCAGATCGGGAGTCCTCCTGTACAGGATTCCTCCGTTGTGAAAGAAATTGTTTGATAACCTTCGAAGAGTGCGCTTCTGAGTAGTGTTTGCAAGCTCTGGGTACTCTCCCTCTGCCAAGTACTCCTTGATATCATGAAACCAAGGTTTTCCGTCTGCTTCCTCTTCAACATGGGCGCAGTAGGCCGACTGATTGTGAATTCCCACCGGGATAGTATCAATGAAATTCTTATCTGGATGCTGGATCATAGATGAAAAGGTAGCCAATGCATCGGCGAACTCGTTCTGGATTCAGGGAACGTGCCGGAATTCAATCTTTGTGAACCTCTTTCTCAATTCCTGCACACGATGTAGGTATGGCAGTATCTTAGAATTCTTGGTCGCCCATTCCCTTTGGAATTGATGTATCAATAAGTCGGAATCACCAATTACTAATAATTCCTGAACATTCATGTCGATGGCCAAATTGAGCCCGAGGATGCAGGCCTCATATTCAGCCATGTTGTTGGTGCAGGGGAACATGAGTTTGGCGGATAGCGGGTAGTGCTGACCGGTTTCTGAAATTAAGATTTCTCCAATACCCATGCCTTTGAAGTTTGCGAACCGTCGTAGGATTCTACAATGTCCTCTCCTACAAATGACACTTCTTCATCGGGGAAATACGTTTTCAATGGTTCGTATTCTCTATCCACAGGATTTTCAGCAAGATGATCGGCTAATGCTTGTCTCTTGACCGCCTTTTGAGTTACGTAAATGATGTCGAACTCACTTAACATGATCTGCCATTTAGCTAGCTTGCCAGTAGGCATGGGCTTCTGAAAGATGTACTTGAGCGGATCCATCCTTGATATGAGGTACGTTGTGTAGGCACAGAAATAATGCCTCAGCTTCTGTGCGACCCAAGTCAAAGCACAACAGGTACGCTCTAGTAGAGAATACCGGGCCTCATGCGGAGTAAACTTCTTGCTGAGGTAGTAAATTGCTTGCTCTTTCCTCCTTGTTTCGTCATGTTGCCCGGGAACGCAACCGAAAGCTCCGTCTAACACGTCCATGTAGAGTAATAGGGGTCTACTCGGCTCTGTAGGTACCAAGACTGGTGGTGTTGAGAGATACTCTTTGATTCTGTCGAAGGCCTTTTGACAATCCTCAGTCCATTTGGTGGCATCATCCTTTCTTAGCATTTTGAAAATTGGTTCACAAATGACGGTAAACTGGGCTATGAACCGGCTGATATAATTGAGCCGTCCCAGGAATCTCATAACATCCCTTTTGTTCCTTGGTGGCGACAATTCTTGGATGGATTTGACCTTTGATGGATCTAGCTCTATTCCTCGACGACTGACAATGAACCCTAGCAGCTTTCCAGCCGGAACCCCGAACGCACACTATGCTGGGTTAAGTTTCAGATTGTATTTCCTTAACCTGTTGAAGAACTTTCTCAAATCTTCCATGTGACCAGTAGCTTTCTTTGATTTGATGATGACGTCGTCCACATATACCTCGATCTCTTTGTGAATCATATTATGGAATATAGTAGTCATAGCTCTCATGTAAATGGCCCCTGCATTCTTCAAATCAAATGGCATCATCTTGTAACAATACACTCCCCACGGCGTAATGAATGCCGTTTTCTCAGCATCTTCCTCGTCCATCCAAATCTGATGGTAACCAGCAAAACAATCTACAAAGGACTGCAGTTCGTGCTTGGCACAGTTATCAATTAAGATGTGTATGTTCGGCAAGGGGAAGTCATCCATCGGACTGGCCCGGTTGAGATCCCGGTAGTCGACGCAGACTCTGACCTTCCCATCTTTCTTTGGTACAGGCACAATGTTAGCTAACTATGTAGGATATTCGACCACTCGGAGAACCCCGACGTTGATATGTTTGGTGACCTCTTCTTTGATTTTCAAACTCATGCCTGGTTTGAATTTCCTGAGTTTTTGCTTCACGGGTGGGCATGTTGGATTGGTTGGCAGTTTGTGGGCCACAATAAATGTACTGAGGCCAGCCATGTCTTCATACGACCAGGCGAATATGTCCTCATATTCCCTTAAGAATTCCGTATATTCCTCCTGTTCTGACGGCGATAGATGAATGCTGATGCATGTTTCTTTGACGATCTCTACGTTTCCCAGGTTGACGACCTCATTCTCGTCAAAGTTAGACTTAGGTTTATTCTCAAAGTTCTCGACCTCTTTAATAATATCCTCAGGTATATCATCCTCATCTGACTCAGAATCCGTTTGTTGCGTTGCCTCGTTGCAGGTCACAATCGTCGGTTCATCAAGATAAGTAATAGTAATGCTATGTAAAAATAAAGTAATGGGGAGGAAAGTAGTAGCAAGTAAATATGAGATTGATAAAGGAACTGGAAATGCTTTGATAAATAAAATAATTGTTTAAACATGGGAGCTCTTTCTTGCAGAAATTAAAATGCGAGAAGAAAATTCTTTAAATAAATAAACTGAAATAATGCTTGTTTTGTTAGCCTTGCTACCCCGAGGCTCGACGGGCTTTGGTTGTCCTGACAGACCGATTGTTGAGACATGATCCCTTGCTCACGACTTGTATAGAAGGGCCTTCCTCCCCCTCCTCCTCAAGAATGACACATCAGTCCATATCCTCATCATCCAGAAATAGATCCCTTATTGCCGCTAGCGCATCTTCTTCGTCTGTACCATATGTGATAGCTGGCTGGAAAGTCTGCTCTATGTGGGGTATTGGCTGCTCCAACGGGTAGTAGGGGCCGCATCATGGTGGAGACCAGTCCTTGAACTCCTTCCAAGTGTACTCGTACCCTAGACCGAAAGTGGTACTGTGCTTCTTGAGTGTTATTGGATTTGTTATTCCTTGGAGATTCTTACCGAGCCCTTTACCCGACTCGTACCCTTGCCAGTTCAATATGCTTTCGGTCTTACTGCCCCACCACTTGTCTTTGTCAATGGCGTTAACATGTTCTACGTTGTGATAGATTTCTCCACCCAACTTCCTCCTTCCATCGATGACCGAAAAGGTCTGGCGACCGTAGATATGGTAGCTACCGCCGCCATGAATGATTACCTCTTGGTGATTCCATGCAAAATTCACAGCTTGATGTAGGGTTGATGCCACGGCCCCAGCAGCGTGGATCCAAGGTCGTCCCAACAGTAAGTTGTAGTATGTAGGCACATCTATCACTTGGAAATCTACATCGAACCAAGTTGGTCCCATCTGTAAGCACAAGTTGATTTCTCCCATGGTGGACCTCTGCGAACCATCGAAGTCTTTTACGTTGATTTCTCCTTCCTTTATTTCATGTAGACTCTTGCCCAATCTCTTGAGTGTGACCATAGGACAAATGTTGAGACTGGAACCCCCATCAATTAGGATCTTTGTGATGAAATGATCCTCACATTGCACCGTAATGTGTAGTGCTCTGTTATGCCTTAACCCCTCGAGCGGTAGCTCATCTTCATGGAAAGTGATCTTATGGTTCTCCAGTATCTGGCCCACCATGTTGGCCATTTCCCCACTGGTGATATTGTCTGGCACGTATTCAGCACTCTTAGCAAAGCACTCCTGTGAGTTTCAGAGTTTTGTAACAGGGAGAGGATGGATATCTGAGCCGGCGTTTTGTTCAACTGGTAGAGGATTAAGTATTCCTTGGATTGTATCTTTCTCCACTGATCATCTAAGCCTGTTTCAATGACGGGGGGACGGTTGGTGGCATGCTTGCTAGACTCGGCCAAATGTTCGGGGGTATAAACTCTGCCAGTTCTCGTCATACCCTGTGTAGCGATAGCTTCTTCAGACTTGCCTTTTATCTTTCCTCATTGCTTTAGCGGTATAGTCCCATGGAATGGCGTCGGAGTAAAAAGGTGTTGTTGTTGACATTGCCACTAGAATAGGTCTGGTCGTTCTTATTCCTGCCAGAGTATATGTTATAGATGGCCGGATTGAAACTTCGAGCGGTCGTACAAACTCAACTTCGATCGGGCCTGGGGCCTTTCCTTCGGCGGGTGGTCTTGATTCAAACTCAAGTGGAATGGACATGTTTACCTCAACTTCCTCAGATGGCTGCATCTGGACCACTATCGGATTAAGAGTAATTGCAGGCTTCTTCGGATCCCCCTCTGCAATCAGCCCAATTGATCCCTCGGATCCCAGTCATCTTCAACCTCAATCATGTGGATACCACCTTTATGGTCAGGTAGCAGATTATTGCGAACATTAGGAGCAGGGTCCTTGGCTACAATGATCTTGTTATCTATGAGGGTCTGTATCTTGTCCTTCAAGGGACGACATTCCTCGATGGTATGTCCCTTCATGCCGGATTGGTAAGCACATATTTTGTTTGGGTTGACCCACTGAGAAGGGTTCTCAGGGACGACAACGGGAATGGGTGTGACATAACTGGCGACTTTAAGCTTTTCGTATAATTGGTCAATGGGTTCAGCTATGGTAGTATATTGTTTTGGTGGACGGCGGTCGACGTGTGGGCGAGGTCTCGGGAAGTTTTGGCGATTAGGTGGTGATTGATAGTGAGAAGGTTGGGCATTGTAGGCATTATAGACGAGAGCTGGTTGGGAGTATCTGGGCGAGGTAAGCTGATATGTGGATGGTGGAGTTTGGTAGGTGGGTGAGGGTGTTTGGTATTGAGGTGAGGGTGCTTGGTAGCTTGTAGTTGGTTGGTATGTGAAGGAAGGTGCGGGGTATACTTGGTATTTGGGAGGGGACTTGGCTTGCTGTGCTACCATCACGGCTCCTACATCCCTTTTCTTGGACACACCACCGGATTGCAGAGCTTTATTAGTAGCCTGTAATGCTTCAAAATTAGTAACCATACCGTTTTTGATGCCTTCCTCGATTCGCTCTCCCAACTTGATGATATCAGAAAACTTGTGCCCCTCGACCATCATTAGTCGCTCATAATACTGAGGATCCTGAGCGCGTACAAATAATTTCTTCATTTGTTCCTCTTCTAAGGCCGGTCTGACCTTGGCAGCTTCTGACCTCCAACGAGTAGCATACTCGCGAAAGGTCTCTGTTGGTTTCTTCTTCAAGTTCTGGATGTAGAACACATCCGGTGCATTCTCCGTGTTGAATCTGAATCTATCCATGAAGTCCGTAGCCATTTTCACCCAATTGATCCATTTCTTTGGATCCTGGTTGATGTACCAGGATAGTGCATCACCTTTCAAACTCCTCATGAAGAGTTTCATGCGGATCCTTTCATCTTTCCCCACGCCGACCAATTTGTCGCAGTAAGTCCTCAGATGGGCTCTTGGGTCACCAGTACCATTAAACATCTCGAACTTAGGAGGTTTGTACCCCTCGGGCAGTTCAACATCAGGCTGTATGCAAAGATCCTCATAGTTCAATCCCTCAACCCCTTTAAGTCCTTCGACGCCCTAAACTCGGTTGGTCAATTTCTTGAGTTCCTCGGCCAAATTACTGATGAGCTTATCCTTCTCGTCGGACTCATGGGTATGCGTGTGGAATGAGCTACGATTTTCACATAAATGGGGTTGTCATAAGCTTGGAAGTGGTCTCTCGTCTGATCTTGGAGGGGCGGAGTGTTGTAGTGACATGTGTTACGTTGTGCTGGTGGAACGGGATCTTTGGGGTGATTGGGTTATTTGGGGATGTTTTGGGGTAAAGTGGGGTTCGGAGAATTTGGGAAGTGAACGTCTGGGACTTGAGGGAGAATGATAAGTGGGCCAAGTTCTTGACTTGGTCAAGTTCCTCTTGGAATTTTAGCAGCTTCTTCTCTAGTGGAGACATACCCTCGTGCAGAACCTGAATACCCTGACCGTCAGTGATCTCAACCTGTTCATCCCTGTTGTCTTTTCTAGTACCGCTTGCATCTGCCATCTTGGTTTTACCCTTGCTTTTTTCCTTTGGGAGGACTGGGAGGAGTAGGAGGAGGACCCTTTGATCTTGTGCAATAAGTTGTTGATGCCAGAGTGCATGAACTAACCTTTGGGAAAGGGGAATAACTAACAAAAAGGTAGTGAAGTTAGTGAAGATTATGAAGAATATAGCGGTAATTTAAACACGTAATGCAAAAAAAAAAACGCATCCTAAGTTGGGGAACCTCTTTATGCCCGAGGTAGGCCTAATGACAAATTAATTTGGAGAACTTAAAATGCTAAATGCCTCATTTTATTGATAATAAAATAGACAAATCCAACTTGACTCTAAGAATGCGAAATATAAAATGTCACTAATGGCCAGTGGCCTTATTACATCAAAAGCAAAGTAAAGACAAATCCTATCTATTTGGTCCCAGAAGGACCTTCCCCAGAATCGGCACCTCTACTTGACTTGATCAACATTCCCATCTCACGGAGTCCCATCAGCAAGTAGGTTTTGGCTAGAATTCCCGCTTCAGCTCCCTCGGTCTTTTGACAAGTCTCGATCCTCCTAAGGAACTTTTCCTCCAGGTCAACTATGCCTCGTTCCAAGTGTACTAGCCTCTGGGTGGAACTGATGGCCATGTCCTTCCATTCCTCGATCAGCTTCTTGTTGGCTATGTGGATTTTGTAATGATCTTCTTCACAGTCACAAAGCCTTTTGCAAAGCTGGTTGAGCCTAGTTGTTGCCTCGACTTTCTCATCTATGACCCTATGTCCTTGAGCGAAACCTGGCTCAATACTTCCTCCCCAGTTATCTTTTAACCATCCCATATAGTAAGGAGAGCAACCAGCATGATAACTGTCGGGCTCGATAGTATCCTTCTCCAACCGGATCCTGCAGTGCCACAATTGCTGAGCTTGACACTTGTGAGGGCTGCCATCGTTTTGGAAGTCCGCCCGAAATGACTCATTTTCTCGACCCTTATGACGACTTGCTTCCTCCCTGCCTGCCTCATGATGCGAATCGGGGCGTAAAGGTATGTCCCTCTAAGACCAATCAATATCAGGAACGGAGTGTCTCTGGTCCGAATGATGAATTCGTCGGTCGGGAACCACTCGAACATCCATTGGATCTGATCCCCGGTCAGATTTTTCAATAACTCAACCCATCCATTGGCATTTTCTGCCAGTGCAAACATGTTGGGATGTAGTTCATACGCTTATGATAATGGAAAGCAATATGATCATCCCAAAATCTCCTATGTATGTCTTGACGGTAGTCACCCCTTTGCAAATGCTCGGTGAGCCAAAGCTGAAGTAGCAGGTTGCAACCCTCAAACTGTTTCGCTCCTCGTTGACAGTTCTCCAAAGCTCGGTATATGTCAGCAACAATCATAGGTACAATGGTGAAATCTTGTCCGTCGATCCCTTCCATCAAAGTCTTGGTAACCATATCCTATCTGGTGTGGATTCTCCCCTTCTTTGTCGGGAAGATCATCAATCCCAAAAAGCAGAATATGAAGACGAATACCCGGTGGTGAATGTGTCCTAGAGAGGTGAGGGCGAACTCTTCCTGTTATGTGCGGTAAGATTGACTACAACCATACCTCTCATACAAGTAGTCAAAGGGGATGTACGAGTCTTCCAAGCAGACTAAATCCGGATTCTTCTTGAGTCCCATCATCTTGAGAAAACCCTGGCCTGTTCGATTTTCAGGCATCAACGACCCTTGAGACTCCCAAGGCAAACCAGCTAAACCCCCTAACTTTTCTAGCAGCGGTGTCATCTCATTGTTCCCAAATTGAAAAACCGACCGATCACAGTCCCAGAATAAGGTTGCAGCCTCTATCACCATGTTATTAGGATGAATGTCCAAGAGAGAGGGCAAGTTGCCCAGGTGTTTTCTGACTGCTGTTTTGTCGCTTGAGTGCAAGTCTTCCCACCAATTCAGAAGTTTTGGGTGGATGTTGGTGACCATGCCGAATCTGGGGACCTCGTTCCTCATCTCTGCAAAGTAAACAAGTTAGGCCCTTACCCCCACCGGACTTGACTATTTAAAATTAATAATTAGCATGAGCATTTAAGTTCTCCAAATAAATGCACAGAACGTGAATGTGTCCTTTTGGGTTCTAGGGAAACCCAATGGACTTTGGACAAGGCTACCTTAAAGGCCATTGTGCGGACAACACGTTAGCCTGGCTAGGTTTGACCATGATGCATGCAACATACAATAGAGTAAGGTTTCTATTGGGGTTTTAGACTGGTACCCTTGAGCGGACAACTCAAGGGGGAAGGCACGGAACCGTCGACTGCACCGTTGATCGACTAGTTTTACCGCAAATACGCCTTTCCGAATTTAGGGGGTGATAGTATTGGAATAGCGCAACCACTCATTGTAAGCGTTACTATAGGATTTCTTTTGGCACGAGTGGAATATGAATGTGGATCATGATATGCAAAAAATGGCATTTAAACAAATAGGCATGTATTTTCACGTTTGAGGAAAACGGTAAAGAAAGGAAATACAACAGTTATAATGAAAGCGGTTACAAAGAAAACATGAAGATATGTCAGTTATGTTCAGGTGAAATATATACTTGTTAAAAGTAAACAGTTAACAGCATATAGCGGGAAATAGGAAACGGTGTGAGCATTTAATTGAAAATTAAAGGTCCAGATTCATAAAATAGATTGTTATGGTATAAGCCTAGCAAATTTCCTCAGTAGAGTCACCATGATGTCGCATCCCCTTTTTCTATTGCACGGGTAAGGTACGGAGAGATCGGGTTTATGACATTTTTGGACAATTCCTTAAAAGAAAGGGTTTAAGGAAGAGTCGCCACCTAACGATTTTTATGGTGCGTTAGGGCACCTAGAGTTGATAACTCATGAACTAGTTTGCGTTACCAGAGATTGGGTAAGGGCTTGAAATTATCCCAAGGGGAAGGTGTTAGGCACCCCTCAAGATCCACAAATGTGGGTCCCAGCCAATAAGTTTTGTGAATTTGGACGGTGAACAAGTAACAAGTAAGGTTCATATAAGAGGGGATTTCAAACAAGTATGAAAATCTTTAAAGGTTTTGGAATAACATTAGAATAAACATTTGAAAAGAACTGTCCTAGGTTTAAAGTATTACGGATCACTTCAATGCAATACCCGGTATGTCACACCTCGAAGAGGCGGCTACATGTGGTATTAGCGCACCGGTCATCATATCCATATTCTACCCTTCCCACCCCGTAAAGGTTATTTAAAATGCGTGTGTTGGTTACGAATGCTTTTTGCGTGCCATTACCCGTCCCATTCTATAAGTCTTGGAGGGTATTTAGGACTACTAATCCTACAAGGTGAGTACTAGGCTGGACCCCTAGGTTTAAAGGATAAAATACTAGGCGACATGCATAACAAGTAGGACCTCACATATAAAGCGACACATAGGCGGCAAATAAAGGCTCATAAATCCCTCCACAGATAGACATACAATTGGCACGTATCAAATACACTTAAGGTCTCAATGACGGGAATTTAAAAACAGGAGTTTAGAGGGAAATCAGTAAGTTGCAAAAGGATCTGCTTTGAAAAACACTTAGCGATGAGGTAGACAATTCAACTTAAATTGAGTAATTCAGAAAGTGGTTGATTTTCAGAAATGCAGTTCTTTATAGACAATGGTAAGATTTAGAAAATATACAGGGATTTAAAGTTTCCAGAAAAAAACAGATGAAAATCATTAAATCATGGTTTGTCGAGAAAAATACAGATGAAAAATACGTTTGTTGAGATTTTCAAGAGGACAGGAATAGATGAGTTCAATCATTAGTGATAGAATAAATTCTCACGATAGAGTAGAATAAAAGTGAAGTTGTTCCTAACTTTATAGCATCTGAGAGATAAGTACAAACGTATCCGTACTGATCCTTCAAACTCGATTAAGCTTGTTCGTGAATTGTGATACCTAGGCAACCTAGTGCTCTGATACCAACTTGTCACGACCCAAATTCCCAACCATCGGGATCGTGATGGTGCCTAACATCATACTTGCTAGGCAAGCCAATGTTAGAACTTAACTAACCTTTTCTTTACTGGTTTACTTAAACATAATAGAACAATTTAAGATAAAAAGGAACTCCAACACTTTCCCATAAATGATATCTACGGAGGATTCAACCAATGAGGCCTTGACCATGGCCCTCGAGTTGATTGATGGGAGACGAGGGACCATATGGTTGCACTAATCCAGATGGCTGCGCAAAAACAAAGGATCGGGAGATATTGTAACAGGAGAGCGAACCTCCGATACTTTGGAGTCGGGGACTTAGTCCTAAGAAAGGTCACTTTGAACACTCGAAACCCTAGGACCAAGCTGGGAAGGACCGTACCGTGTCCCAGGGGTTATCGGCAGAGGATCATACGAGCTTGGCACCTTGGAATGCGAGTAGCTCCCAAGCAATTGAAACATATCCACGCCCAAACTATACTACTAAAGTAATCTCACGACCCCGTCTTTTTCACTTTAGCTAATCTCCCGCAGGCATCCGACGGAAGACTCCGGAACGTCCGTCAGCTCCATAAGGGCCCCTTGGATCGACAGATCTGTTGCACTCTTTTCATTCGATCGGGTTTTTCCCCCGAAAAAAGGGTTTTTACCGACAAGGTTTTTTATGAGGAAACATTTATGCGCCCGTCAGAGAAAGCTTATGCAAGCATTTAGGGTTTCTCTCAAAGAAACCTCGGCCACTGGAGAAAGCCGCCTGGTGGGGGAGGGGGGGAGATGCCCCCGCAAAATAATTCAAAGTAATCCAAAGAGGGTTTTTGTGACAGGAAAATAATTTAGCGGGTCAAACGGTCGAGTGAACCCTTCCCACGTAGGGGGATATAGCCCTCGATGTCAAAAGCGTATATGCTTGTATCAAATAATGAAAGGAGTTTTATCATCGAAACATTTTGCAAATTCAAAGAGGTAGTTATCATTAGCATTTTATTTATCAAGATTCAAGGGCATAAGATCCCAAGTGGATAGCCTCGGATATGAGCGAGGCTGTAAGTCCTATGGGCATGACCGAGATCGCAAATCTCTAAGTGGGTGCATTTATATAACTAGACACGATCCCGACTACAAAGCCAAGGCTATATTTTCGAACTTATAAGACCCCTAAAAAGGCATACCCTCGAATATAGATGCCAAGGATACGATACTCGGGGCTAAGGGCTTGGCTAGACAAAATGACTCTTGTCGATGGTCTCCAGCCCAACAACAACATCAAGCCATTCTGGGACGCCCGACTATTGCCTTAAAATCAAATCCTTCAAATAAGAACCGTTTAAAATCATGCTACCTTTAGTGTAAGCAAGAGTTTCAAGCATTTTCATGTCGGCTCACATAAAATAGTTTCGAACATTTTAATGTCGGCTCGCATAAAAGAGTTCCGAACATTTTCATGTCGGCTCGCATAAAAGAGTTTCGAACATCTTCATGTTGGCTCGTAAGAAAGAGCTTTGGTTCCTTCATCATAACGACTCATAATCGAGGTTATTTTGGGCCGTCGAAAATTCAGATGAGCGCGAAAAACTCTAAGTAAGAATCCACAAGCAATGGAAAAAATATCCGTGCTAAAGTCTAGTTTGAATTGATTTTAGAAAAACCCAAGGGTGAAGCTCCTCGAGTTCAAACATGGTTCGAAGATAAAATCGGGGACAGGTCAAATTAAAAAGTCGCGTAAGAGCCTTAAAGCCAGCGCAAAAAGGGCTACGGGGTAACTCAAAAATCTATAGGACCGACACCCTCCAGCCGTAACCCGTCTCGGGGACTAAACCTAAAATGGTCAACTGAAAGTCGTGTAAGAGCCTTAAAGCCAGCGCAGAAAGGCCTACGGGCTAGCTCAAAAATCTATAGGGCTGATTCCCTCGAGCCGTAACCCCTCTTGGGGAATGAGCCCAAAATGGTCAACTAAAGTCACGTAAAGAGCCTAAACTCCAGCGCGAGAAAGCCTCAGGACTAACTCGAAGAATGAAGATCGACAAACTCGGTTAATGGCCCAGTCCAGGGACCAAGCCCTGAGCAGTTCGCATGAAAACCTAAAAGAAAACACATAGGTCGGCATCGTGAAACCCACGAATTGATTAAATATCATATCGGGATGGCCCAAGGCTCGACTCGGGGACTGAAACCCAAAGGGTCGAATGCCTTGGCCGCAACAACTTGGTCGGAGTTATAGAAGAAGAAAGGCTTATCACATACACAGGATAGTTAAAAGAACACATTTACAAGACCCATATCCTAAACCCGCAAAACAAAGAAACAAACATTACCCTGACCCATCGTCAAAACCATGCCGTCAGGCAACTTTCGAAGAGGTCGCGCCCTTGGCGATCCCAATTTCGGCCCCAGGGTCTCCGATAACTTCCTCACCAGGGACTTCTCCTCTGCCATCACCATCTTCCAAGCCATCGCTCGACTCATCCTCAAAGGTTACTAGGGCTGCAGCCTCCTTTTCCAAAAGCTTCACCCTCTCGATCTTAGCTATCACATCGATGCCCCCCGGCGCAAACATCCTCGAGGGCCTGGCTTCGAGATTTCAGGCGAGCACGATCCATATCTCAGGCCAGTTGTAAGTCGGCCCCTTCGGATACCTTCTTAGCATAATCATTCGCCGCAGCATCATCTACTTTATATTAGGAAACAAGCGCCTCGGTTTTAGCTCTAGTTGCGGATAGTGCGATGACCGATTCAGCAAGAAGATCTTTATATCCACCACACTCTGCCTTGGCATCATGAAGTCGGTGCTCGAACGAGGACACTTTCCCTTTGAGAGCGTTTCTCTCAGAAGTTATCTCACTTAGATGCCGCCGAAGTCTAAGGATCTCAACGCTCTGGGATCGAACCTCCTCCTTTAACAAGGCATTTTTGCTCTCAAACTGAAAGGAAATGGCCCAAGATGAGTCATGACTCCATAATATGGTAAACGTGCGGGCGAAAACAAGAAGAAGTTATCATACCTGATCAATGATGCAAGCCCTGTCTCTGGACTTCTCCTCCAAACAACCTTGAAGGTCACGAAGTTCCTTTTCTTCCTCATCAAGGCGACCTCTGAGCTCGCTAACCTCCAAAGCGAGCTTCCTGCACTCGCCCTTGTAAAACTCTGACTCAGCTTGGGATTTGGCGAAGGTCTGATTATAAAATGCCTTGGATTGAAGGTATGACCAAAGAGAAATAAAGAAAAATAAAAATCAAAACATCCAATGTAATTTTCGAAAAGATACCTGTTTACAAAGTCTGTTAAGATAGCTGAAAATACGCGACTTGCTGGGTGGGGACCTCCTACGGCCTCTGCATACGGCCTTTGAATCACGCCCTCGCCGGACGCTCCTGCACCAGGGAGCTCTTCGTATGGGACATCCTGTGTTTGTTCCCGAGGAAGAATCGGCTCCGGAGGGGATTCACTCACGTCAATTATCCCGAATAAAGGAATCGGGGCCTTCCCTCGCCCTCGGTGAACGTCGTAGCAGGACACCTACAGCCCTGCAACCAAATGTGTGTCAACTAGAGGGGGATTCCTGCTAACCTTTGGATCGTGAGCGTCGTTTGCTTTACCACTAACAGGCCCCTTTGCTCCAGATTGGGTAGCTGCCGCATCAAAAACTGGCCCTGGTACCTCTAACTCGACGGCTGCAGGCTCAGCAAGATGCAAAGAGACTGAGTTTTCTCCTCCCACAGACACAGCCTTGGAATCACTTTTTTCCCCACTGAGGAGTCGGGGACTCCCATAGACCTCAGAAGCCAAAACCTCCGAGCCAACCAAAGGTTGATCCGCCCTAATTTTCTTCGATTGTGAAGATCCGATGGCGAGTTGCTTTTTATTTTCTCCCCTTTGGCAGATTTCAGGATACTCACCTTCTCGGGCGATTCTTCCCTCATCATGGAGCTTTCCCCCAGACCTGTGCAAATGGAAAGCATAAATCCCCGAGTGCGAAAATATGATCATCAGTTCCCTCCCCAAAGGAGCACACTCACAGCCAAAAGGACTTACTATGATTCTTCGCCTCCCATCGGCCCACTAACAAACCGCGCCACACGCGCTTGGTGTACGGGCATGTCGAATCTAGCTAATGAACCCAGTCTGAGAGATTTCTGACTGAACCAGGGTACACAACAGTGATAACAGAAAACATTGCATGAGATAATTAAGCCACAAGAAGGAAACGGACGTTTGATGGGTATGCGTACTTACGTTTCATGTTCCACTCCTCTGAGAATGGCATCCTTTCCTTCAGAATCAAATCCACAGCCTTGATACGGACGAAATAGCTCATCCACCCTCTGTCCCTAACTTCATCAGTACAGGAAAAAAAGGCTTTCAAAGCCCGACGCTAAAGTTTGATCAGACCACCTCGATAAAGTCAGGGGTTGTACATTCTGATCAAGTAATCGAAGGTAAAAGGCATTCCCCCAACCATGTCGACAAGATGCCTAGTCATATATATATAATGGGCCAAAACGACGGATGTATCTGACCAAGGATCACCTGATATCGATCACATAAATCCAGAATGACGGGGTCTAATTGGGGCAAACTAGGTCCCACCGGCACAATAGTGAATGGGTAGGTGTACACGCTGAGGAAGCCATCCTCATGGGTAATAATGTCTTCCTCGCGGGAAGGGATCTTCACCAGCGCCGAGCTGCTCCACCGGAAATCCATTTTCACTTTCCCAGTATCGGAGATCAAGCTGATATATCGGGATATGGTCTCACACCGCCCCGGCTCAAAAGGGGTCTGTCAATTTTGAAATCATAAGTTATCAACAAGCTCTGGGGACACAATCTTTGAGGTAGGGGGATACCATTTTTTTCTCGATTAATTGTCGAGAAGGGGAGGAAGTTTTGTCGGCCCGAGGAACGCGGGTGTGATGACCCAAAAGGTCATCCTAAGTAATTCTAGCTAAATCTGTGTTCCAAGACCCTGAAAGCCTCCACTAATCTCACCTCGATATGCGTGCGTAGCCCGAGCATGTTACCGGGAAGCTTTTATGTGAAAACTTTATGAAAATAGAATTTTATGATAATTGAATGAATAAAGTTGACTTTGGTCAACACTTTTGGTAAACGGACCCGGACCCGTGATTTGACGGTCCCGGAAGGTCCGTAGGAAAATATGGGACTTGGGCGTATGTCCGGAATTGAATTCCGAGGTCCCAAGCCCGAGAAATGAAATTTTAAAGAAAATTGTTTTCTGAAAATGATAAAGGATTTTGAAAATGAATTGTTATGTGAAAACCGTGTTACCGGGCCCGTATTATGGTTTCGAAGCCCGGAATAGGTTTATTATGTGTTATGTGACTTATATGTGAAATTTGGTGTAAAACGAACTTGAAATGACGTGATTCAGATTAGAATCGGATATGTTAAGCTTTATGAAGTTTTGAGGAAATTTTATGAGTTTTAAGGTTTAATTCCTTGTTTTGATGATATTTTGGTGATGTAAAAGCTTGAATAAGTCCATAGGATGATTTGGGAAACGTGTGTGTTTTAGGTTTTGAGACCCAAGGACTCGGGTGAGTTTCGGATAGCTAACGGGGTGTGAAATGCATGAAAAATCTGGTGTTTTTGATGTTTTGCTGGTGTCTGGTGTAATACCCTTCGCGAACGCGGCCAAGGGCTCGCGAACGCGGCCAATGGCTCGCGAACGCGAAGGGTAAATTATGGTGGCCTGGGCTTTACACTACGCAAACGCGTAGAGGGAGACGTGAACGCGGAGCACTGGACAGTGCTTCTACGCGAACGAGTAGGCTTAGGGTGAGGCCGGGAGGCAGGGTAGGTTTATTCTTCACGAACGCGGGCGTAGGCTCGCGAACGCGGAAGCCTAGGAAGTTACACCTTCGCGAACGCGGCCCTGGCTCTGCGAACGCGTAGGTCCCAGCTGCTAACCCTTCGCGAACGCGGCCAGTGGCCCGCAAACGCGAAGGGAAATTTTGCCCAGTGATTTTAATAACCCAAAAATAGAAGTATTACGGGATTTAACCCACTTCTTCTCAAACCTCTTCTTCCCCACTTCCCCTTAGGCGATTTTGAAGATTTCCATCACCATAACTCCATAGGTAACTAATTTCAACTCCATTTCCTTCCATTTATCTTCAACAACCACTAGAATCTAGGCCTAAAAACATGGAAATTAAGTAGAAATTAGGGGTTTTGGGTAGAGTTAGGTTTTTGGGAAATTTGGGTGATTCAACCTCAATTTGGGGTC
>MDKH01066486.1:0-12799 GCA_005239495.1 Nicotiana undulata
TATAGCTGGGCGATTTTGTTCATCGCGATCGCGGAACTGGAGTTGCGATCGCGGAGGGTCTGAATCTAAAGCACTGCGATCGCGACTGGAATGATGCGATCGCGAAAAAGGACCTGGGATTCCCCCACACTGCGATCGCGAAGAAGCGACTGCGATCGCACAGACCAAGGACCCCATGCTACGCGATCGCGGACTGGACCTTGCGATCGCGAAGAGTACTTTGCCAGATCCCCACCCAGCTCTAACAATTCAGTGCGATCGCGGACACACTATTGCGATCGCGAAAGGCTACTGGTCCCCCACCTCTCCTACCTCTATGCGATCGTGACATTACCTATGCGATCGCATAGAGTATTTCACCAGACACCAGAAACTGAAGAAAAACCAGATTTTTCTAACACTTTTACACCCCGTTAGCTACCCGAAACTCACCCGAGCCCTCGGTTCTCAAAACCAAAAACACACATGACTCCCAAAACATCCTACGAACTTATTCAAGCTTTTAAATCACCAGAATATCATCAAAATCAATGGATTAAACCCCAAAACTCATAAAATTTCCTTAAAACTTCATAAAGCTTAATTATTCCGATTTTGATGCGAATCATCTCATTTCAAGTCCGTTTTACACCAAATTTCATAGATAAGTCACATAACATATATTAAACCTGTTCCGGGCTCCGGAACCATAATACGTGCCCGGTAACACGGTTTTCACATCAGTTATCATTTTCAAAAACCTTTATTATTTTCAGAAAATAATTTTCTTTAAAAATTCATTTCTCGGGCTTGGGACCTCAAAATTCGATTCCGGCATACGCCCAAGTCCCATATTTTCCTACGGACCCTCCGGGACCGTCAAATCACGGGTCCGGGTCCGTTTGCCAAAAATGTTGACCGAAGTCAACTCTATTCCATTAATTATTATAAAATTCTATTTTTATCAAGTTTTCACATAAAAGCTTCCCGGCAACATGCCCGGGCTGCGCACGCATATCGAGGTGAGATTAACGGAGGCTTTCGGGGCCTCAGAACACGGATTTAGTCAAATACACACAGGATGACCTTTTGGGTCATCACAATAATACTTCCGGAGCATAGAAACATGAAACACTAGGTGAACACCCAATAGTCTAGGTGGCAATGCTCGTTTGTAGGCCACCTCCCCAACTCTCTCTAGCACCTCAAAGGGGCCAATATACCGAGGGCTCAACTTATCCTTCTTCCCGAACCTCATCACACCCTTCATGGGTGAAACCCTAAGGAATATTTTCTCACCTACCATATATGCAACATCACGAACCTTCTGATCAGCATAACTCTTTTGTCTGGACTGTGCTGCACGAAGCCTATCCTGAATCAACTTGACTTTTTCCAAGGCACCCCGAACCAAATCAATGCCCAACAACCTAGCCTCTCTCGGTTCAAACCAGCCAATTGGATAACGACACCGCCGCCCATATAAGGTATCATAAGGATCCATTTGAATACTCGATTAGTAGTAGTTGTTGTTGTAGGCAAACTCTACAAGTGGGAAGAACTGATCCCATGAACCCCCAAAATCCATAAAACAGGCGCATGACATGTCCTCCAAGATCTGAATGGTGCGCTCGGATTGCCAGGTCCATCTGGATGGTGAAATGTTATACTCAACTCAATCCATGTACCTAACTCACACTACACATCTCTCTAGAAATGCGATGTAAATTGTGTGCCTCGATTGAAGATAATAGATACTAGCACGCCGTGAAGATGAACAGTTTCCCAGATATAGATCTAAGCCAACTGCTCTGAAGAATAGGTAGTCACAACCGGTATGAAATGTACAGACTTAATGAGTCTATCCACAATAATCCACACATCGTCGAATTTCTTTAAAGTTCGTGGGATTCCAACAACCAAATACATGGTAATACGCCCTCACTTCCACTCGGGAATCTCAAGTCTTTGAAGCAAACCGCCCGACCTCTGGTGCTCTTACTTCACATGCTTACAGTTCAAACGCCGAGCCACATAATCCACTATATCTTTCTTCATTCTTCTCTACCAATAGCGTTGCCTCAAATCCTAACATATTGGTGGCACCCTGATGAATGGAATACTGCGAACTGTGGGCCTCCTCAAGAATCAACCCACGCAACCCATCCACATTGGGCACAAAAATCCGACCCTACATCCGCAACACCCCATCATCTCCAATATAAAACTCCTTGGCATCACCGCGCTGCACCATGTGCTTAAGGACAAGAAAATAAGGGTCGTTATACTAACGTGCTCTGATGCGCTCATACAAAGAAGATAGAGAAACCACGCAAGCAAGAACCTGAATAGGCTATCTTACCTCACGAGCTGATTTTCCAAAGCCTGAACATCCCATGCTAGCGGTCTCTCACCAACTGGAATATATTCAAGGCTACGCATACTCTCAGCCTTTCTGCTCAAGGCATCGACCACCATTGGCCTTTCCGGGATGGTACCACTACTGGTTCTGGGGATTGTATAACTATTGTTCAACTTTAGTTACGTTATTTTATATCAATTTAAGTTTATATAGTTGAATTGGTTATTTCTGCTAGACCTCTTCGTGTATTAGGTGCCATCACGACATCCTAAAGTAGGAATTTTGGGCAATGTAAAGTTTGTATCGGAGCTCTAGGTTTATAGGTGCTATGAGTCATAAGCAAGTTTAGTAGAGTCTTGTGGATCCGAATGAAGACGTTTATACTTATATTTGAGAGGCTACACAACTATTAGGAAATTTCACTTGTTTCATTCCTTATCATGCGGTATTGATTCAACTTGAAGCACATATCTTACATTCCCTTGCATCCACTTGTATACGATATTGCGCACTTGGTATCATCTATGCACCGATAGTTTGTCTGTTGCTGGCGTAAGGAACATATTGCGTGTTATGTTTGTTTCTCTTATATGGGGACACGAGTTCTAGACAGTAGGGACGATTTCAGATACTTAGAAAGATGCTGGTATTATTTGATACCACATGAGGAGGGAGTGCACATCAGAAGGTGCACTCTATTTTGACTTGCGGATGCCTAACTGGTAGTATGGTAATCGCCTTCCCCTAATGTTCAGATTTTTCTATGTGGCACAAAGGAATTATGGAAGCATTTCTCGTGGACTGGTCATGTATGATGAATGTGTTAGTCCTTTGAGTAGTATTGTTGGGATCAGATATTGAGATTATGGTATTCTAAGGATCTAAAGACTAAGAAGATTCTTAGAGGCAGCTTATTCCATGGTTGCGAACGGTGAAGGTATGCTAAGAGGTTGGCGACTAATGGTATGTGCTATAGATATGTTATTGTGGGCTTTTCGGAGGCTATCTACTGTCACGACCCAAACTGGAGGATCATGACTAGCACCCGGGCCATACTTGCCAAGCACCAACGTACATTTTATCTAACTTCTTTATTATCCTTAAGGGTTGACGAGATAAATATAAATGGTAGATATGGATCATGAACAATCAACAATGAAAGATAATGGAATGAACATACATCACATGGGATGACAATTCTGCTAAGAAACTACATATAAGGTACAAGCTACAACGCTGCCATGAAAGACTATACAACAAAAATTAGCCAACAAGGCATACTGATAACTGGGGATTTTACCTTATTTTAAATTCTTTCGTACTTAAGTTTTGGATAAAATTGTATGCAAAATAGTCCCAAAGGCTTACTTGTTGTGCTTGTTGCAGGGTTTAGTCAAAAAGGATGGCAAACAGTCATAGACCTGCTCAAAAAGGAGTGAAACCTGCACAAGTACCAAGACCAAGCACATGCAGAGTTCAATTGACCAGTGCGGGCCGCGGTCCATTTTATGCGGTCCGCACTAAAGAGATTCAGAGAGTGCTTTCCAAGGCAAATTTCATCACGGACAGCGGTCCATTCTATGCGGACCGTGGTGGAGAGATTCAGAGGGAGGATTTTGAAGGCCAAGACCAACGCGGACCGCGTCCATTTTACGCGGTCCGCAATGAGGAGATTCAGAGACCCCATGCCTTGAAGGTCATGAGACCACCGTGGACCACAATCTATTTTGCGCGGTCCGCATTGAAGCTACCGCGGTCCAGTTTACGCGGACCGCGGTGGACAAGTTCAGAGGTCAAGATTTCCAAGCAAAAAGCCTCATCGCGGCCGCGGTCCGCTGTGACCCCGCAGGGGTATTTTTGTCCAGAACATTCGGCCAAGTATAAATAGTTTCTTTTCTTATTTTTAGGTTAAGCATTGTACTGAGATATAGTGGGGAGCTCGTGAACGACTTTTCTTCAGCTTTTTGAGTACTTTTAGAAGGATTTCTACATTGAATCTTTCAATTTTAGTTTATAATTTAATTTTATGGGTTTTGCTTCATCTATTTCTCTCATTTCTTCAATTATTATGAGTAGCTAAACCCATTAGCTAGGGTTGTGGCTCAACCCTAGTGTGGGTGTTTAATGGGTCCTTTAAATTAAGGCTTAGATGTTTATGGGTGTTTGGTATTTGGGCTGATTTGTGGTTTTCATGTTAAAATTGGTGGTTGCAAACACTAATTGGTGTTTATTTGACTTGGGTTCTTCTTGAGAAAGAGAACTTGAGTCTAGAAAATCAGCCCGACAAGGAATTGGGACGAAATCAAAAGATTGATAGTCCCAATTAACAGGTTAAACCTAGATATAGTAAACCCTACTTGAGCCAATATTGCTTGCATAATTTTGACACCCAATTGGCCTCGAGAGAGGCAATTAGGGCAAAGCCACTCAAACTACCGAGAGGTATAGAGTGGCTAATTCCGTGCATTGGTTATGCCATGTTCCCTTTGCTAACATCTCTGCCTCAGGTATTGGATCCCGTTAAATATTCGCCTAGGGGAAAGTTATATCATAACTCTAGTGCCTTTTATCCATTAAGAAAATAACCAAAAAGACATTCTTATTTAATTAGCAAATTACCATTAGTATAAACCGTAGTATAATTGTCAAACAAAAAAAAGTATGAAAAGTGCAATTAAGAGCACAAAACACTACTAGATTACCTAGAAGCTCAACTCCAATATTCATAACTCTCTGTGGAATCGATCTCGATCCTTCGGGTAAAAGCTGCTCCGACCCTCATCTTGCTACTTTATAGTAGTGTAGGTGAGTGTTGATCACTTTTTGGTGACGTTGCCGGGGAGTTATACGGTGTTGATTATCTACGTGAATAGTGGTGTTAAGTGTTTTTCTTTCCTTTTTCTGTTAACGTGTGTGTTGAATCACTTCAGGCTATAATGGCGGATCCTTTGGGAAACATCATAGAGGGGTATATGACAACCCAGAAGATGAAATAAACCAAGTACCTCCTCCCAGACATGGCCGATAGGCCAATGCTAATGAGGACATTCCAAACCCTCCCCCGCCTCCACCCCCTAGAGCAGCCCCTCGGGTCCTTCCAAATGAGGGGTATGCTAGTGCTATTGTCCCGCCTAGAATCCGGGCGAGAAATTTTCAGATAACAAATGTGATGCTGACACTCTTGGAGCAACGGGGCTATTTCACAGGATCCGCCCACCAAAATTCTTACAAACATTTGAAGGGCTTCGTGGATACTTGCTGGGGTAGTAAGCAAACGAACGTCTCAGAAGATTCCTTGAGACTGCGGTTATTCCCCTTCTCTCTTCGAGGGAAGGATATTGATTGGCTCGAGCGGCTTCCCAACCACTCCATATCCACATGGGATGAGCTCGCAGACAAGTTTATAGAAAAAAGTTTCTTGCCTAGTCACATGGAGGCGCTCAGAGATGAAATATTGGCTTTTAAGCAAGAACCCAACGAACCTTTGCATGAGATTTGGGAGCGCTACGGGACCATGGTTAAGGAATGTCCAAACAATGACATGACTGAAGCCATGATTTAGCAAGCCTTCTACCGAGGAATAAAACTGTCAATCAATGTGTGGTCAATCAGTTGGCCGGTGGAAATTTCATGAAATTGACTTACCCCGAGGCATGCGAGGTCTTAGATGAGATGGTTGACACATCGTAAACATGGAAAAGTAGAGCAAACGTACCTCAGGGTGAGTCCGGTGTCAATAGTCTTCACAAAGAACTTCAAGAACAGGGGCAAGCAATTGCCGAGATCACTACCACTATGAACCAACTTGCCAAGGCACAACTTCAACAATTACAAGGGCCAAAGCAAGTAAATGCCATGGAGGGAGTGAATGTGTCAGTGAACCAAAGAAGACCTCGGGGAAATCCAAAGAAAAGCAACAATGATCAAGGTGACCAAGGACCAAGTGGGTATAGTCAAGAAGAGCCATATGATGATCAAGAAGAGGATGTTATGTATGTTAATAATTACCAAAGTCAAGGGAACAATCAAAGCAACAATCAAAACTGGAGCAACCAACGCAACAATCAAAGTTGGGGTAATCAAAGACGGAGAAATTGGAACAATAACAACAATTCACGAAACTGGGGGAACAACAACAACCAACAATGGGGGAACAACAATGATAACAATTGGAGCGGAGGCAATAACAACAACAATTGGGGTGGTAATGGTAATCGGGGGTCGGGCTTTCAAAGGCCCCTGATGTACCAACAACCAAGCAATCCACCCTCGTACCAAGCTCAAGGCCAAAGCTCATCAGGTAATGACATGGGAAGAATTGAACAAATGTTCAAGCAAATGATGGAGCGCAATGCGGACTCCGATGCTCAATTGGCTTCCCACAACACTTCCATTAGGAATATTGAAGTACAAATGGGCCAAATTTCTCATGCCTTGAACACACGCTCAAAGGGAGCACTACAGAGTGATACGATGGTAAACCCTAAGGGTGGGAACAATAATAATACCGATCACGCCATGGCAGTGACCACAAGAAGTGGAAAAGGCGGTGAAGCGAGTTCTTCTAGACAAAAGAGAATTGGTGTTGTTGATGATGAATTGCCACATGATGAGTTACCAATTAAAGTTGAGCAAGTGGTGGAAGAGCCAACAACCAGTGAGGTGAGAATTGATATCCATGATAATGGGGAGGATTTGCAAAGGGACGTGAACCCGTCTAGGGAACACGTGATTAATATACCGGAACCGATGGTCCCACAAGCCAAGACACCATTTCCTAGGCCCCCTCCTCCATATCCTCAAAGGTTGGGGAAACAAAAGCAAGAAAATCAATTCAAGAAATTCATCGATATGATGAAAGGTCTTTCCATCAATGTCCCTTTGGTTGAATCTTTGGAGCAAATGCCCGGGTATGCTAAGTTCATGAAGGACCTAGTCACAAAGAAGCGGTCTATGGAGTGCGAAACCATTAAGATGACTCACCAAGTGAGGGCCATAGTGCAATGGCACCCAAACTTGAAGACCCGGGAGCTTTTACCATTCCTTGCACAATCGGGAGTGGGAATTTTGCTAAAGCTTTATGTGACCTTGGAGCTATTATAAACTTGATGCCATACTCGGTCTTTAAAACATTGGGGATTGGTCAACCTAGGGCGACCTCCATGCGTCTTCAAATGGCAGATAAAACTATGAAGAGGCCCCTAGGAATCATTGATGATGTATTGGTGCAGGTTGACAAGTTCATTTTGCCCGCAAATTTTGTCATATTGGATTACGAAGTGGATTATGAGGTCCCCATCATCTTGGAAAGGCCCTTCCTTGCAACGGGGAAGGCCTTAGTTGACGTGAAGGCCGGTGAGCTCACTTTCCGGGTGGGCAATGAAAAGGTAGTGTTCCATGTGTGCAAATCAATGAAGCAACCCAACAGCACAGAAGTATGCTCTTTCATGGACCTTGTCACCGAGGTCATTATTGATGATGCTGTCACGACCCGAATCCTGATTCAGGTCGCGTGGCGCCCAACAACGGGGTTAGGCAAGCCGATATAAATTTCACTAAGTGATACCCTTCCCATTTGATCAAACAAGTCAATGGTTACCAGTTTATAAAAACTAACATGAGACTAGTCTTGAGTGAAGGTAAAATCATAGAAGATACAAGGCCGAAATAAAACATACACATAGACATACATCCCAAAACACCAAAAATATAAACCGCGTGTGTGCCAGGAACTAGTGTCACGAGTGCCACGGGAAACTACTGAATATACAATGACTACAACATATACATGGTCTCAGTCTGAATGAGCTAGACAGAGAGTATAACAAAAGAAACTCCAGGGTGCTGCTAGGAAGTCGCCAGGAAAGCAGCTCACCGTGAAGTATGACCACACTATCGATATCTAGCACCGGTCTGAAAACCAGATGAACCAGCCTCCGGACCTGTACAGTCAAGTACAGAAAGGAAAGAAAGTGCAGCATGAGTACATATATATAAATATGTACCCAGTGAGTATCCCGTCTAAACTCGAAGAAGTAGTGACGAGAGGTCGACTAGATACTCACTAAGGTCCAGTAACATAATATAGAACGAGATAAGGCTAAAGCAATAGGCATGCGAAACATTAAACAACAAGTATATGAACACATAATGTAATACAAGTAAGAGCACCAAGTACCAATTCCTCTTTATTCAACAATACCTGACCAATACTGACATAGGTGATGACTCAAGTGTACATGTACCGACACAGACAAGACAACCAGCCGGAGTCATAGGGTAGGTCATAAGGACTGAGGTCATAAGCTCCCCACGATCGCAAATCATACTTGCAACTCGTGTGCTGACTCGATAATAATAAGCTTCCCACGATCGCGCATCATACCTGCGACTCGAGTGCTGACTCGATACTAGTAATAAGCTCCCCACGATCGCGCATCATACCTGTGACTTGTGTGCTGACTCGATAATAATAGCATTTACATATAGGTACCTATGGGTACCGACTCGACCGTGAACTCAACAGGACTGTGCCAACTTCATATCACTGATAGCCAATTAGGATTTACATCATCATATTCTTACCTCTCCCATGTCCTTTCAACAATAAACACAATTTATATTGCACACAATGGTTCAAATAAGGCACGAAATGGCATACTCGTGGGTCCTACGGCTACCCGACATAGCAATATAGTCGCCACGTACGTACTCTCGTCACTTGATACGTACGCGGCCTCCTCAACATGTACACATAGCAAATAAAGAACCTACGGGGACATTTTCCCCTTACAAGTTTGGAAAGGAGACTCACCTCGTGACGATATCACCCCTCGGGTCAAGGACGCGCCCGAATCTCCGAAATCTACACCTAAGGACTCGCAACTAGCCAAATATAGTATAATTGAATCAATTTATGCTCCAAGAATAAGAATTAACAAGAAATTCCAAAATATAGTATTCTTGAAGGTTTTTGAAATTTCGATCCCGGGCCCACGCTTTCGGATTTTTAAAATTCTTGAAGGATTAAACTACCCGTAGTCTAAGGATCGTAATTACCTAATTTATTTAGGAATTCATGGCTAAAAAGGGATAACTCACTAATTATCAAAGCCCTAGAAATTCCTACCAAATTTTTCCCATGATTTTGATAAATTAATAGAGGATTTAACTAGAAATTGATGTTTAAACTCGGTGTTAATAAGAAATTTACTTACCTCAAGTACTAGGTTGAATGGTCCTCTTGGAAGCTCTCAATTAACTCAAGGAAGAAGATGGAAATGGAGGAAAATGAACTAAACCCGCTATAAAAATACACCGCCCAGGGATTTACCCTATGCGAACGCACCCTGGGCATGCGTTCGCGATGCTTTAAATCGGTCAGGTCCACATGGCCTTCTACGCGAACGCGAGGAAGGGGTCGCGAACGCGAAGACAACGGCAGCTGGGCCGACCCAATTGGCTGGACCCTATGCGAACACAACGGAGGGCCCGCGAACGCGGAGGCTAGCTGGGCTAGACCTTCGCGAACGCGGCTGGAGGGGTGCGAACGCGAAGGCCAGGAGGCCCAACCCATCGCGAACGCGAGATGGGGAATGCGAACGCATAGAGCATCCGTATCCCCTGCCCAGTTCCTTCTTCGCGAACGCGGCCACCCTCCCGCGAACGCGAAGAAGGAAACCAGATACAGAAAATTCTGGTTTTTCTAACTTAGCTCCCGGGGGTCTAAAACACCCCTGAGCCCCCCGGGACCCCGTCCAAAAGCACCGGCAAGTCTGTATTCGTGATACGGACTCACTCAAACTTTCCGGAACGTGAAAAACAGCAACGGAACTCAAAATTCAACCCTAAAACCAAATTAATCAAACTTAAGAACTTTGAAATTCTAGAATTCATTACATTGCGCCTAACGAGTCCATACTACTCGGAATGACCCCAAATTTTGCAGACAGGTCATAAATGACTATACGGAACTATTGACGGCCTCGAAATTCCATTCGGACTTCGATAGCATGAAGTCCTGTTCCAGGCTAAATTCTAAACTAAGGAAATCCTGATTTCCATTTCGGGCGTCAAAACGCTCCTGAGTCATCAAAAACCCGAGCCGAACATACGCCCAAGTCCAAAATCACTGTACGGAGCTACTGGAGCTATCAGAACTCGATTCCGAGGTCTTTTGCTCAAAATGTTGACCGAAGTCAAACTTGGCCAAATAGGCCAGCATTAAGGAACCAAGTGTTCCTAAACCATCCAATTCATTCCCAAATCCCGAACCACCCTCTCCCGCGAGTCATAAAGTACGAATAGCCGCTATGGAAGGTTTCATTTAAGGAAACGGGACCCTAATATGCAAAACGACCGGCTGGGTCATTACGTTCTCCCCCTCTTAAACAAACGTTCGTCCTCGAACGGGTCTTGGGCATCCTCACTGACTCCCATGTCGCCTCCTCAACTGGTTATCCCCTCCACTGGACCTTAACCGCAACAAATGTCTTAGACCTCAACTAGCGGTCGTGCCTATCAACAATAGCCACTGGATCCTCCTCTTAGCCCAACTTCTCATCTAACTGAATAGTGCTATAATCAACCACGTGCGAGAAGTCGGCATGATACCTCCAAAGCATGGAAACATGAAAAACTGGGTGAACTCCTGATAAAGCTGGAGGCAAGGCAAGCTCATAAGCAACCTCTCCAACCCACTTCAACCCCTCGAAAGGACCTATAAACCTAGGGCTCAGCTTGCCCTTCTTCCCGAATCTCATAATACCCTTCATCGGCGAAACCTTCAACATAACCTTATCTCCCTCCATGAATGATACATCACGTGCCCGCTGATCTGCGTAGCTCTTCTGCCTAGACTGTGCTATACGGAGCCTCTCCCGAATAATCTTCACCTTTTCCAAGGCATTTTTGACCAGATCTGTACCGTATAACTTGGCCTCACCAGGATCAAACCACCCAATCGGAGAATGGCATCGCCGACCATATAAAGCCTCGAATGGAGCCATCTCAATGCTGGACTGATAACTATTATTGCATGAAAAATCCGCTAAAGGCAAGAACTGATCCCACTGACCCCCGAAATCAATCACACAGGCCCTGAGCATATCTTCCAGAATCTGAACTGTACGCTCTGACTGGCCATCAGTCCGAGGGTGAAATGCTGAACTGAGGTCTATTTGAGTACCCATCTCGCTGTGCAAGGATCTCCAGAAGTGCGAAGTGAAATGAGGACCCCGGTCTGAAATGATGGACACCGGCACACCATGCAATCGGACTATCTCACGAAGGTAAATCCGAGCCAGCCTCTCTGTAGTGTAAGTAGTAGCCACAGGAATGAAATGCGCCGATTTGGTCAATCTATCCACAATGACCCAAACCGCGTCAACCTTCCGCAAAGTCCGAGGCAACCCAACCACGAAGTACATAATGATACGCTCCTATTTCCACTGAGGAATGGGCATCTGCTGAAACAAGCCTCCTGGCCGTTGATGCTCGTACTTAACCTTCTGACAATTAAGACACCTAGCCACATGATGAACAATGTCCTTCTTCATCCGCCTCCACCAGTAGTGCGGATTCAAATAACTATACATCTTTGTCGCTCCTAGATGAATAGAATACCGAGAACTGTGCGCCTCTGATAGAATACTCTCCCTCAGGCCGTCAACATCAGGAACACACAATCGACCCTGGAGTCGTAGAACACCATCCTCGCCTAAGGTAATCTCCTTGGCCTTGCCCTGGACCACCGTATCCCTAAGCTCTGCTAGGCGTGGATCATCAAACTGTCGAGCCTTGATCTCTCCCAATAATGAAGACTGAGCAACCACATGAGCCAAAACTCGACGAGACTCTGAAAGGTCTAATCTCACTAATCGATTGGCCAAGGATTGAATGTCCAAGGCTAAATGTCTCTCCTCAGCTGCAATGTAGGCCAAACTACCCATGCTAGCTGCCCGCATGCTCAATGCATCCGCCACTACATTTGCCTTGCCCATATGATACAGAGTAGTGAGATCATAGTTCTTCAACAACTCAAGCCACCTCCGCTGCCTCAAATTAAGGTCCCTCTGCTTAAGCAAGTACTGCAGGCTGCGGTGGTCGGTATAGACCTCACAAGATACACCGTACAAATAATGTCGCCATATCTTCAAAGCATGAACAATCGCCGCCAACTCCAAATCGTGCACATGGTAAATAAGCAATAACCCTGCCATCCTGCATCAACACACATCCCAACCCGATGCGTGAAGTGTCGCAATACACTGTCAGAAGGCAATGACAACACTAGTGCTGAAGTCAATGCTAACTTGAGCTTTTGAAAGCTCACCTCACAATCGTCGGACCACCGAAATGGAGCATTCTTCTGAGTCAATCTAGTCAACGGAGCATCCATAGAAGAGAATCCCTCAACAAACCGACGGTAGTAACCTGCTAAACCCAGAAAACTCCTGA
>MDKH01071497.1:0-16994 GCA_005239495.1 Nicotiana undulata
CACCTTCACAAGGAACTTCATGATCACGGACAAGCCATAGCAGAGTTGACAACTACTATGAATAAGTTAGCAAAGGCTCAGCTTCAGAAGGTTCAGGGGCCAAAGCAAGTAAATGCCATAGAAGGAGTGAATGTAATTGCCAACAAGAGAAGACAACGTGGTCAACAAGTGGAAAACAATCAAGATCAATTTGAGCAAATTGGTAGTGGCTACAATCAAGACGATTCTTATGATGATCAAAGTGAAGAGTTTTATATGCCAATAATTAGCAAGGTCAACAGAGCAATGCTCCAAATCAATAATGGAGATCACAAGGAAACAATAAAAATTAGGGCAACCAAAGCCCAAGGGAATTGGAATAGTGGAAACAACAACAATCAGAACAATTGGGAAACAATAATAAAAAATGGGGGAATCAAGGAAATAACCAAGGCAATTGGGGTGGAAACAATAATAGCAATTGGGGAGGCAATGGAAACCAAGGAGGTTGGAACAATAATAACCATGGAAACCGGGGGTCCGGCTTTCAAAGGCACCCGATGTATCAGCAACCCAACAACCCTCCTTCATATCCGTTTCAAGTGCAAAGTTCTTCAAACAATGAGATAGGGCGGATAGAAAGTATGTTCAAGACAATTATGGAAAGAAATGCCGACTCTGATGCCCAAATAGCCTCCCACAATACTTCTATCCGCAACACTTCTATGGCGGTGACCACAAGAAGCAGTAGAGGTGGTGTTGCTAATACTTCTAATCCAATAAATATTGTGAGTGATGATGTGTTGTTGCAAGATGATGACGAGCCAAGCAATGATGAGCAAGTGAATGATAAGAATTCGAATTATGAGAATCTGATAGACATTGATGACACCATGGAGGAGACTCAAAATGATGTGAACCCGTCTAAGGAACATGTGATAGACATACCAAAAATGGTAGTGCCCAAAGCCAAGGCTCCCTTGCCAAGGCCTCCTCCACCATATCCTCAAATGCTCACAAAGCAAAACAATGAAAACCAATTCAAGAAATTTATTGATATGATGTAAAGTTTGTCCATGAATGTGCCTTTGGTTGAAGCTCTAGAACAAATGCCGGGATATGCCAAGTTCATGAAGGACTTGGTAACAAAGAAGAGGACAATGAACTGCGAGACGATAAAAATGACACATCAAGTGAGTGACATTGTGCATTACATGGCTCCAAAGCTAGAAGATCTTGGTCCCTTTACAATTCCTTGCACTATTTCGACCTCATCCATCGGAGGTTTGACCCTGGAAGCCTGCTCACGCCACTTGATAGTGTACTCTCTGAAACTTTCTGAGGACTTCTTTTAAGGTTGGATAGAGAGTTTCTATTGGGAGCGATATCCACGTTGTATTGGAATTGTAGAACAAAGTCCCGGGCTAGGTCATCCCATACGTGCCAGTGGGATATATCCTGGTCCATGTACCATTCTGATGCAATACCTGTTAACCTCTCTCCGAAATATGCCATGAGAATTTCCTCATTCCCACCTTCTCCTCGGAGTTGGTTGCAATACCTTTTCACATCAGTTACCATGTCCGTCGTATTTTTTGAAATTGGGGGTTTTACACCCGAGAGGCAAATGGACGTGCGGGAACATGCACAAATCGGCATAGGAGACGCTTTTCTACCCACTCAACCCCTGTATGTTCTTGAGGCTCTGCTCGATACTCTTCATTTTCTGAGCCATTTCTTCGTGCTCAGGGCTTTTCTTATCTTGTTCCAAAGTAACTTCATACTGAGGTTGTTGGGGGTATGAATCATGAGTGACATGAGTGGTGCCCATAAATGACGGCGTTTGGAATGTAAATGTCGGTGGCTCGAAGCTTGGTCCAGAGATGGTTGGTGGAGCCATGGCGGAGCTTGGTGGTGTGGTGAAGATGTTGGAAGATGCACCAGAAAATAGGACCTGGGGGCGAACCTCAGAAGGCCTTCCGGCAAAGTGAGCCGACTTAGTTGGGTATCCGAGTGGCGTGGCTGGGTAACTTATAGGGATGTTGGAAGTTCCGCCTATCCTGGGGATTATCTCTTGGAAACCCGGGATGGAACAGGGCGGTTCCATACCATTGGACCATGCGTCTCACATTTCCAGCATGCGGCAACTCAGAATCCTGTTCTCTTCAGCTGTGGCTGACTCAGATGTTGGATGACTGGATTCGGGTCCTCCACAGAAGAGTTGACGATTTATAAGTGACTTTTAGATTTCATTTCTATGCTCCCTTTTGATCTAGTGAAGTAAGGATGGGAAGCCAGGTTACTGCAAAACCAACCACCCTAGAAAAATACCTTTAAGAGTGAACCAACAAAACTTTAGGTTGAAACATTTATCACATAGGGAATCGCACGTTTGGGGTATGCAATGCACCTAGGCAATTGAACGCTTTCTATATGTTTTGCAACAGTTGTGTGTCTCATCCCGGCTTTATTTTCTCGGATTTAAACTTTCCCCCCTTTTCATTCTATTTTCACCTTTCATTTTTCTCTATCATTTTATCACTCTTTTCCATCTTTCAATATATCATTTTTTGCTCTTTTATTTGTCACTCACTTTCCTTTCTTAAGATTATGATCGAATCCTATGTGGATTGCCTACGTATCACGGCGCCGCGTGAATCAGATCATCACATAGTACAAGGGTTAAATCCGGAGGAAGGAAATAAACATTTTTTGGGGACTTTCATTCATTAGATAAAATACTTTCAACTTCATAAGAAACTTCAGTACACTTTTTTTTTTGAAATTTTTAAAAACTACAAAAGACTTAAGACATGCTTTATTGGAAATGTAAAAACTACAGTGGACTTAGACAGGACTATAGCAGGAAAATAAAATAAAGACTCGAAAAATATCAAAAACACATCAGTGCTTCCATTGCTTCAGGGACCCGTGGGGCATCATTCGGCCTTGCCGCGGGTCTGCGTGCTATATCCTATTGGAGGCGGTAGAGGTCGTCCATTATCTTGTGGACGAAGATCATAACCGCTGAGAAGAAGGTGGTCCGAGTAATATCTTCGCATTCCTGGAACTTGGTGACAATGTAATCAACTATCTCCCGGACCCTTTGCCTGATGATACCTTTCTCCTGAAGTAGACGCTCGATCTGTTGAGATCTTGCCTCTAAAGCCTGGGCGTCTTTGTGACTCTGCTCTTGCCATTGTCGCAATTTTTCTTCCAACTGGGCTATCATGTCATAGCAATGTTCTCTTTTTGCCTTAAACCTTTTTTCCCTCTTGGCCATTTCGTTTTCAAAAGTGGCATTCTTTCTTTCAAACCTAGAACTTCTTGGTCGTGCTTTCTCTTCAATTTTTGCACGAATTCTACCCTTTCTTCTGCATTCTTTGCCAACTTTGCTCGAACTCGAGTCAAATCTTCCTTGGCTTTGTCCAGGTCGTCACCATAGCTACACAACTTTTGCCTGAGACTGGTGAAAAGTCTTTCGTCAGCTCTACTTATTTCCGGGTTTTCAATGGCTATCCTCATTTTCTGGATTTGAGCCCGGAGGGCTTCATTTTCATTGTTCAGCCTATTTCTTTCCTATTCAGCTGCAGCAGTTTGTAAAGTGTTTTCAAATTTGAGCTCTCGGATCTGGGCCTCCAGTTTACTTATTGTAGCCCGGTAGTTGTTTTCCTTTTCTAGCCAACCCCAGTGTTCTTGTCTTTTCTCAGTAAAATGCTGCACGTGAAGTCTTTTCGCAGGTCGCTCTGGTTCTTGGTGCTCTCGGCCTCTTCTACCATACCAAGAAATATAGGCTGGCTCTACTTCCCCTTGAGATAAGTTTCTTACCCGAGTCTAGGGCTCTAAGAATCCGCACTGGTTCCAGATCTGACGGACCCTGTTTTCCGGAAATGTAGCTCTCGGACACAACTCAATGGCTTGTTGGCTTAGGTCCTTATCATGTGGAATGCCTTGTTGTCGACCCAACTGCTGTAAGACCCGATGCGGGGCATATGGATGGATACTCCGTAGACCCATTAACAAGTGATAGCACACTTCAGCGGACATATTGATAACCTCGCCGACAGGGAGCCATCCGAAAGTCCACTCGATTCGGTCGGCGGTCAATGAACTCAAATGTGAGTGCAAGGCCTCTGTGCCCTCATGAAATTTGTGGTCCTCTACCCGAGTACTGTGTTCTTTGATACAATTCAGACCGGTTAAGCCGTATTTCATGTAACCCGGGCGGTGACAGAGGTGCTCGATCATCCAAATCTGTAGGTGCAGATTGCACCCTTCAAAGAATTTTCCCCCAGACTGGCAAATTGTCAGAGCACGGTAAATCTCAGCTAAGATCATTGGTATAAGAGTGCCATTGTTCTTCTTCATCACGAAATCTGCCATCCCTACCAGTCCGATATCTATAATTCCGTCACCTCTAGGGCAGATTAAGGTGCCCAGAAATGCTACAACGAAAGCTAACCCCCTGCGGTCTTCCCATTTATCATGGTTCTTGTTGTGAGTCAGACCAGTATTTTCAGCTTCATAGCCCCGAGGATCTTCATAACGTTTGTACAGGAAATAGAAACTGCAGAACCCTTCAGCAAGGTGTGAATGTTGAGTGTCCCGACTAATGTTCAAAAGATCCAAGAACTTATGTGGAGTTACCGCCCTGGGTGCCACTGGATACCGGCTTCTAAGATTGTCACCGAGACCAGCATACCCCGTTATTTCCTCTAGCGTGGGTGTCAACTCAAAGTCTAAAAAGTGGAACACGTTGTGGGCGGGGTCCCAAAATGACACTAAATCTTCGACGATATCCAACATCGGCTTGATTTTTAGAAGGCCAGTGAGTCCGCCCAAAGCCTTTACGGCAGACTTTCTACTAAATTACCCCAGGTTGCTCCACCACATATGGAGTCCCACGGGAACTTCCTCGACGGCCCTAAAGGGAGTGTTTTCAACTGTATTCATCCTGCACATTTGTTTAAATGTTTCGATTAAGAAAACAAAGCCATAAAAAAAGGTTTTGACTGAATGCGAAAAAGTGTTATTTTTGCAAAAGTTTTGTAATGAAGAAACTTGCGAATACGGCCCTTCAATACTTCGGATAGGAAGCTTTTAGGGCTGTGCTTTCTAGTTGGGCCAAAAAATTTGAAAAGACTATAAGTGGCTATTTTTTTGCAAAAACAGCCTTCCGGCGCCCCGTTGGGACACTTGGCTATTTAGGCAAGAAAGCATCACCTAAGTTTGTGACCGTATTTTCTATTTTGGTTTTGAAAATAAGGTTGGACCCGATGAGGGTTGCCTACGTATCTCACATCCGGTGAGAATCAAACAATGTGTAGTTCGGGAACTCTCGACAGAATTTTGAAAAATATGCACTGACTCACTTTCACGACCCCAAATCCTAACAGGCCGTGATGACGCCTATCGTGGAACTAGGCTAGCCAACCATCACATTACTACGCAATTGTTCAATTATAACAGTTAACAATTAAATAATAAGCATGCAACCATAGCATTCAATTAATATAATTAAGTCTTAACGTCCCAATAATAGTTTAACCAACCTCTCAAGAACTGGAGTCAATAGTCATGAGCATCTAAGAGTAAACAAATCTAACTCTGCTAAAACTATAATATATGTCTTTGATTCAACTACTAAAACTAAATAAGGAAGGGAAATGGAGAAGCTGTGGATGCTGGACAGCTACCTCGAAATCCCGTGAAATGCTGCTATTGAACCTGCGTCAGCTACTGCTGCGAGCTAGTACCTGGATTTGTGCACAGAGGCATAGGGAGTCTTTATGAGTACGCCAACTCAGTAGTAATGAAAATAAATCACAATCTGAATAATATAAACACACAGAACAGATACACAATTCCACAAAAGCCAGTAAAACACCAAATCACCATGTAGTATTCATTAGATAATAAGTTCGAAATCAGTTTTCAGAAATCCCTTGGAAACAAGTGCAATATCAGTATATCTCAATAAAATTCTCGGTAAAACCAGTGTCAAAACGAAGTAAATCATAGTTTGAAAACTCAGTAAAACCTTTCATAAAACTGCCCCTCGGGCCATAATCATTTCTCGTAACAATAATTTTCAGTATCAGCTCATCAGACAACCTCACAATCACTCTGCCCATCAGGCAACCTCACAATCACTTTGCCCATCAGGCAACCTCACAATCACTCTGCCCATCAGGCAACCTCACCATCACTCTGCCCATCAGGCAACCTCACCATCACTCTGCCCATCAGAATCCTCACAATCACTCATCATAAGCCCTGCGGGCATCACTCAATCGGTACTGGCTCTCACTGGGGGTGTGTTACAGACTCCGGAGGGGCTCCTACAGCCCAACCGTAATAATAAACCACAACATGGCATAAATCACACACAATATAGGCCCGCAACCTCACTCATATCATATCATCCTCACAATGTAGTCCAGCAGCCTCACTCATATCATAACATCCTCTCAGTATAGGCCAGCAGTCTCACTCAGTCACACACTCTCAATTTTCCCTTCTGGCCATAAATATACCGGGTTCTCGACCCAAAAATAGTGTTTTATTTTCAAGAAGTAGTATCAAAATACTCTGAGTGTCAAAACAATATCACATAAAAGACTGAGTGAAAAATCATAACATATTAGTAAGGAAAATATAGTAAACACAACCCTCAAAGGGTAAACAAGTCGGCACTAGGCCCCAAACACGGCTTACAGCCCAAAACATATAATAATGTATAAATACTAATTAAGCAAAGGCTTAAAAATTGGTTTCGCAACTCAATAGTCGCCTAAATAGGAAATATGTTCCAAAGTTTCCACCTTCTTATTTCAAAACCCGTGAAAGGGTGCATAGTCCGGGGTTTCATACCCTTAGGACAGGATTTAAAGACATTACTTACCTCAAAACTAGCCCGAAATTATTCCGCGATGCGCTTGCCTCTCGAATCAACCTCCGAAGGCTCCAAATCTACCAAGTTTAGATTTTTATCATCAATATGTGCTTAAGGAACAATTCCCAACGAAAATTATCGAAATTTACTCAAAAATCCGAAATCGGGCAAAACCCGACCCCCGGGCCCGCATCTCGAAACTTAGAAATTCTTATACAAAAGTGTTCTTCATCCTCTCACGAGTCCGTACATATAAAGAACACCAAAATCGGAGTTCGTTTAACCCCTCAAATCAACCCCTAAAAGTCTCATAATCTCAGGCCCCAAAATCCTATTTTTCTACTGTTTTTCATGAATTAAAAGTTGGGATTATGGTCTAAAATCACCCATAAATGAGTTTTAATAATCAATTTACTTACCTCTGTGCTACCCACTGATTTTCTCCTTCAAAAATCGCCCAAAAAGCTCCCTGTCCGTACACAAATGGTGAAATAAGGGTTTAAGTCGCGGAGGGTTTAATTATATAATTGCCCAGTTATTTGCTCTCCGTGATCGCAGCCTTATCCTTGTGATCGCACTGACCAATTCTCCCAGACCTCCGCGATCGCAGCACTGTGCACGCGATCTTACAGTGCATTTGCCAGCCAACCCCACGCTCCCAAAACACCCTATGCGATCGCACCCTGGCACACGCGATCGCACTGGGCCCTCTCCCCCTTCTCCGCGATCGCACAACACAATTTTGCCTGCCCCAAATTTAACTCTCCGCGATCGCACACATCCCCTCGCGATCGCACAACTCTCTCCCTCTCTTCACTGCGATCGTACCTTTGCCCCTGCGGTCGCACAGAGTAATTCCTGGGGCCTCAACCACAGACCTATGCGATTGCACCTTGCTCCCCGCGATCGCACAGAGTAAATTTCTTCTGCAATTACACCAGCAAAACAGCAGTGTTTCTAAGTCCGGACGTGTCCGTTAATCACCCGAAATAAATCCCGAGCCCCTATGGACCCCAACCATACTTACCAACACGTCACGTGTGATCATTCAAACTTATTTGCACTCTAACAACATCAAAACTAACATCAAAACACAAAATTCTCACCGGATTCAAGCCTAAGAACTTTGATATTTCTAAAATTCACCAATGATGCCGAAACTATCCAATTCAACTTCGTCTAACTTGAAATTTTGCGGACAAGTCCAAAATGACATTACGAACATGTTACAACTATCGTAATTCCATTCCGACCCCGATAGCCTATTTTTCACTGTCGACCGGAATCGCCAAAACTAACTTTCACCAATTCAAGCCTAATTCTACACCGGGCATCACAAAATTATTCTGAACACAATCCTAAGTCCCAAATCACCTAACGAAGCTATTCGAGCCATAAAATTTGCATTCCGAGGTCGTTTACCAATAAGTCAACCCTTAGTTGACTTTTTCCATTTTAAGGCTATTTTTAAAGGCTAATTGACTAAACTCTCACTACATCCATTCGATTTCAAGCCTATCAATTCTAATACATTAAATACAGTATAACCAATCTATATCAAGTCAATAACAACAATTATAATGCATGTTTTACGTAACGACAGACCGGGTCATTACATTCTCCCCCTCTTAACAAACGTTCATCCTCGAACGAGTCTAGAAACATACCTGGAGTCTCAAACAAGTGAGGATATTTGCTCTGTATCTCCCGCTCGGTCTCCCAAGTAGCCTCCTCTACTGGCTGACCTCTCCACTGCACCTTCATTGATGCTATCTCCTTAGATCTCAGCTTTCTGACCTCACGAGCCAAAATTGCTACTGGCTCCACCTCATATGACATATCACCCTCGAGCTGAACTGTGCTGAAGTATAACACATGAGACGGATCACCAGCGTATTTTCTGAGCATCGACACATGAAACACCGGATGAACACTCGACAAGATGGGTGGCAAAGCAAGTCTATAAGCCACCTCTCCAACCTTCTGAAGCACTTCAAAAGGACCAATAAACCGAGGACTCAACTTTCCTCTCTTTCCGAACCTCATAACACCCTTCATTGGTGATACCTTCAGCGGTACCTTATCACCTTCCATAAATGACACGTCACGAACCTTTCGGTCCGCATAACTCTTCTGTCTAGACTGCGCCGTGCGAAGTCGCTCCTGAATCGACTTCACCTTCTCCAACGCATCCTGAATCATGTATGTGCCCAATAACTTAGTCTCATCAGGCTCGAACCAACCAACCAGAGACCTACACCTCCTACTATATAAAGCCTCATACGGGGCCATCTGAATACTGGACTGATAGCTGTTATTATATGCAAACTCCGCTAATGGCAGAAACCGATCCCATGAGCCACCAAAATCAATCACACAAGACCGTAACATATCCTCCAATAACGGCCTCTAGTCCGTTCTGACTGCCCGACGGTCTGAGGGTAAAATGCGGTGCTCAGCTCTACATCAGTACCCATACCTTTCTGTACGGCTCTCCAAAACTGAGATGTGAACTGAGTACCTCTGTCAGAAATAATAGAAACCGGAACTCCATGCAATCGGACAATCTCCTTAATGTACATACCAGCCAACCGCTCTGAAGTATAAGTAGTACTGACAGGAATGAAGTGCGTGGACATGGTCAATCTATCCACAATGACCCAAATAATATCAACACCCTTCGAAGTCCGTGGAAGTCCAACTACGAAGTCCATAGTAATCCTTTACCATTTCCACTCTGGAATATCTAACCTATGAAGCAAACCACCTAGTCTCTAGTGCTCATACTTGACCTGCTGGCAGTTGAGACACCGTGTTACATACTCAACAATATCTCTCTTTATCCGCCTCCACCAATACTGTTGTCTCAAATCCTGATACATCTTCGCGGCACTCGGATGAATAGAATACCGCGAACTGTGAGCCTCTTCTAATATCAACTCTCGAATACCATCCACGTTGGGCACGCAAATACGACCCTGCATCCTCATATCTCCATCATCACAAATAGTCACATCTCTGGCATCACCCCGAGGAACTCTATCCTGAAGAACCAATAGGTGCCAGTCATCATACTGTCGTGCCTTAATCTGATAAAATAAAGCTGACCGGGAAGCCAAGCTAGCTACCAACCGTGGAGGGTCTGACAAGTATAATCTCACTAACTGAGCCGCTAAAGCCTGAACATCAAGGTCTAAAGGTCGCTCTGTTGCTGAAAGATAAGCTAGACTTCCCAAACTCTTGGCTCTGCGACTCAAGGCATCGGCCACCACGTTGGCCTTCCCCGGATGATATAAAATAGTCAAGTAATAATCCTTGAGAAGCTCCAACCATCTCCTCTGTCGCAACTTCAAGTTCTTCTGCCTTAGCAGATACTGCAAGCTACGGTGATCGGTGAAAATCTCACACTGCACTCCATACAGATAATGCCGCATTATTTTCAAGGCATGGCAATGGCAGCTAACTCAAGATTGTGCACTAGGTAGTTCTTCTCGTGCACCTTCAACTGTCTCGACGTGTAGGCAATCACCTTACCGTCCTGCATCAACACCGCTCCCAAGCCAACTCTAGAAGCATCACAATAAATCGTATAAGAACCCGAACCAGTAGACAACACTAATTCCGGAGCTGTGGTCAATGCTGACTTGAGCTTCTGAAAGCTCTCCTCACACTCGTCAGACCATCTGAATAGAACACCCTTTTGTGTCAATCTAGTCAATGGTGAAGCAATAGAAGAAAATCTTTCCACAAAGCGACGATAGTAACCCGCCAGACCAAGGAAACTCCAAATCTCTGTAGCTAAAGACGGTCTAGGCCAACTCTACACCGCCTCAATCTTCTTCGGATCAACCTGAATACCCTCACTAGACACCACGTGCCCCAAGAAAGCTACTGCACCAAGCCAAAACTCACACTTAGAGAATTTTGCATAAAGCTTCTCCTCCCTCAATCTCTGCAACACGATTCTCAAGTGTTGAGCATGCTCTTCCTGGCTACGAGAATAAACCAGGATGTCATCAATGAACACAATAATGGAAGTATCAAGGTATGGCTGAAATACGCTGTTCATCAATTGCATGAACGCTGCCGGAGCATTGGTCAACCCAAATGACATAACCAGAAACTCATAATGACCGTATCTGGTCCTGAAAGCCGTCTTCGGAATATCAGAATCCTGAATCTTCAACTGATGATACCCCGACCTCAAGTCAATCTTGGAGTATGCCTTAGCTCCCTGAAGCTGATCAAATAAGTCATCAATATGAGGCAACGGATAATGATTCTTCACTGTAACCTTATTCAACTGTCTATAGTCAATACACATGCACATCGAACCATCCTTCTTTTTCACAAACAACACTGGTGCACCCCAAGGCGATACACTAGGCCGAATGAACCCCTTATCTAAGAGTTCTTTAAGCTGCTCTTTTAATTCTTTCAACTCTGCTGGTGCCATGAGGTAAGGTAGAATAGAGATGGGATAAGTATCTGGCACCAGGTCAATACCAAAATCAATATCCCTGTCAGGTCGCATTCCTGGCAGGTCTGCAGGAAATACATCCAGAAATCACGGACTACGGGAATAGAATCAACATATGGGGTCTCACTACTAACATCCCTCACAAACGCAAGATAAGATTCACACCCTTTCTCCACCATACGCTGAGCCTTTAAATAAGAAATTACTCTACTAGGCACATGCTCTATAAACCCCCTCGACTCAACTCTCAGAACTCCGGGCATAGCTAAGGTAACGGTCTTAGCGTGACAATCAAGAATCGCATGACATGGGGATAACCAATCCATGCCCAGAATTACATCGAAATCGACCATACTCAGTAACATCAAGTCCACTCGGGTCTCCAGACCCCCAATAGATATAAGACACAACTGGTACACACGGTCCACAACAATAGTATCACCCACCGGAGTCGAAACATGAACAGTAGTAACTAGAGACTCACAGGGCATATTTAGAAAATGAGAAAAATAGGATGAGACATAAGAGTACGTGGAACCAGGGTCAAATAAAGCCAAAGCATCACTGTGACAAACTGAAATAGTACCTGTAATCACTGCATCTGACGCCATAGCATCAGGCCTAGCCGGAAGTGCATAAATACGTGGCTGGCCTCCACCTGCTCGACCTCCCCCTCTAGGACGGCCTCTAGCTGCCTGACCACCACCCCTAGTCCGTTCGGGTAGGTGGTGAAATAACTGGGGCTAAAGCCGAGGGCTGAACCCTCTACTGAGCTGAACTAATAAGACGACGGGGACACTGCCTCCACTCATGTCCGAACTCTCCACACTCATAACAATTACCCGGAGCTGGAGATGAAAACTAACAAAAACCCCTGCCACTGTGATGACCACCGGACGAACCATGCATAGAATAACCTTGATACGATGATGCTCGGGTGGAGCTTTGAGCAGGAAGGGTACTAAAAGATGAACGTCCCTGAAGCATGAACACATGTACTATGATAAGACTGAGCATATGCAAGTAATATTCATAGTTAGAGACAACAGTAATAGACCATTCCGGTCTCAGCATATTGGAATGAAGCCTTAACTAGTATACTTATCATGTTTTCTTTTAGATTCAAGGAGTTTATAACCTTCACCGTACAAGTGTCAGGATAAAACAACAGCTAGACTGTGCCTTGGGGTGAGCCAGGCCACAACAATTCGGTACACACTCATATGCCCGTCACTTGGCGAGCGTGTCACCTTAATTAACACCAATTACCAAACAAATCTGGGGTTTCGAACCTCAGTTCCAAGGTTGAAGTCGTTACTTACCTCAAAACCGACTAAAGGACTACTCCGCAGTGCCCTTGTCTCGAATCTTGGCCTCCGAGCGTTCCAAATCTATCAACAATTGAATGTACATCATTACAATGTGCTAAGGAGTGAGTGTCAATCAAAATTTACCAAAAACACTCAAAATCTTGAAATTGGTCAAAAGCCGGCCCCCGAGCTCACGTCTCGAAAATCAGAAAAATTCACAAAACTGGAATCCTTATCTTCACCCGAGTCTACCCATATCAATTTATCAAAATCCGACCACGAATACCCCCTTCTATTCGTCAAAAGAATTTCCTAATTTTTTTTCCCCTTCTTCCCCAATTTCCACTTTGATTCTCCAATTTCCATGGTAATAAGCAATACTAATTCATGAAATTAGACCAAGAATGATTAAAGAACACTTACCTCAAGTCTCCCACTGAAAATCTCTCCAAAATCTCTCTTCTCCCGAGCTCTCTAATGGAGTTTATTTGAAAAATGGCTAAAACCCTCGTTTTTGGACTTAAAGATTATATCCAGTGCTTTCTTCTATGCGATCGCGGACATCCTGTCGCGATCGCAGAGAGTAATTCAACAGCCCCCAATTTTAACCTTACGCGATCTTAACATTCACCATGCGATCGCGGTTCAACCTGGTCCAAACTCACGCGATCGCGATGCACAAAAGCTGACTCTCTCACGCGCCCAAATAGACCTACGCGATCGCGGACCGTACCACACGATCGCACTTCATTGCCGCCTTGACCTCTGCGATCGCAACCTCCCTTCTGTGATCGCATTGAACAATTATCCAACCCCCCATCGCTAAGCCTACGCGATCGCAGGATACTCCTCGCGATCGCGGAAGAGAAAACCAGCAACAGGAAACACCAGAAATCTACTACTTTCTCAAGCCACGAGTTGGTCCGTTAACAACCCGAAACACACCCAAGGCCCTCGGAACCTCAACCAAATATACCAACACGTCCTAAATGATCATCCGAACTTAGTCGGGCCTTCAAAGCACCCATAACAACATCAGAACTCCAAAAATTCATCGAATTCAAGCCTAAGAACATTGAATTTCCTAAATTCCATCAACGATGCCGAAAGTACCCAAAACAACTCCGATTAACCTGAAATTTTGCAGACATATCCGAAATGACATTACGAACCTGTTCCAACTATCGGAATTCCATTCCGACCCCGATAGCTTATTTTCCACTACCGACCAGAAATCGCCAAAAACCAACTCTCGCCAATTCAAGATAATTCTACACCGGACATCATAAAAACATTCCGAACACACTCCTAAGTCCCAAATCACCTAACGAAGCTATCCGAGCCATGAAATCCGCATTTTGAGATCATTTACCAATAGGTCAACTCCAGGTTATACTTTTCCAACTCTAAGGCTACCTTTAGAGACTAAGTGCCCAAAATTCCTTCTATAATCACTCTGAACCCGAGATATTCAATTCTATCATATCATGAACAGTCTAACCAAGCTAAAATAAGATAGAAATAGAGAAAATGGTGCATATTATACGTAACGACGGACCGTGTTGTTACAACAAGTCTCCATATAGCTTTAGACTTAGATTAGTATATGGCATTATGGGACTAAAACCTGACTCATTCATGGTCAGGTTTACCCCAAAAGAATGCATAAACAATTCTGCTAGCATAGCTTGGCATCACATCATCAGGTTCAAACTTGACCCCCCTTTCATGGTTCTGTTTGGTCTGATGGGTAATCAACACTCAACTAATTAGAGGTGTTCTACATATTACGAAGGAAGGCCTAAACGTAAAGCCTTAAGGGAGTCAAGTCGGTAAAATTAGTTGGAATCCTTATGTTAGTTTTTTTTTAATTATTCAAAAAAATGTATAGCAATAGTCAAGCTGTAATTCCCTGTATTTTTTTTAGATCTCATTGTAATGTAATTTAAGACTGGACTGTACACTTAATTTCAGTTTTCGATTCATGTTCCTGAAAAGTTTGAATTTACTCAGACTATGATTTATTTTCATTACTACTGAGTTGGCGTACTCACAAAGACTCCCTGTGCCTCTGTGCACAGATCCAGGTACTAGCTCGCAGCAGTAGCTAACGCAGGTTCAATAGCAGCATTTCACGGGATTTCGAGGTAGCTGTCCAGCGTCCACAACTTCTCCATTTCCCTTCCTTATTTAGTTTTAGTAGTTGAATCAAAGACATATATTATAGTTTTAGCAGAGTTAGATTTGTTTACTCTTAGATGCTCATGACTATTGACTCCAGTTCTTGGGAGGTTGGTTAAACTATTATTGGGACGTTAAGACTTAATTATATTAATTGATGCTATGGTTTCATGCTTATTATTTAATTGTGAACTGTTATAATTGAACAATTGCATAGTAATGTGATGGTTGGCTAGCCTAGTTCCACGATAGGTGCCATCACGACCTGTTAGGATTTGGGACGTGACAAGTTGGTATCAGAGCACTAGGTAACATAGGACTCAACGATCATGAGCAGGTTTAGTAGAGTCTTGCGGATCGGTACGGAGACGTCTGTACTTATCTTTGAGAGGCTGAAGAACTTTTAGGAAACATCTCTATTTTCTTGAACTCTTTCGTGCCAATCTATTGATTCTTGAAATCTGAACTTACGTTGTTTCATTCTCTCACAGATGGTGAGGACACGCAATACCGATCAGGGTGACTAGACACCAGCCAGACCCACAAGGGGTCGAGGCCGTGGTAGAGGTAGGGGACCAGCTCAGGCAGCAGTCGGGGTGGTACCACAGGATCCCCTTATCATTCAGGATCAAGTTCCAGCCGATAGAGCTCCAGCGGAACAGGCTCAGGCACCAGCAGTGTCTATTGTTATTTCGAGTCTTCAGGAGACCCTGGCTCAGATATTGACGGTGTGTTCCACTTTAGCACAGGCAGTTGCTATGTCTAACACTGCCACTGCAGCTCAGGCCGGGGGAGGCAATCAGACTCCAGCTGCTCGGACACCTGAGCAGGTTGTACGGGGTATTCAAGCACCAAGAGCAGCCCCAGTTCAGCCGATTGCTCTAGCTCAGGATTTTGTGGTCGCTGCTATGCCTGAGGATGAGCAGCGTAGGTTGGAGAGGTTTATCAGACTTAAGCCTCCAACTTTCAGCAGTACAGAGGGTGAGGATGCCCAAGGTTTTCTTGATAAATGCTAGAGAATACTACGTATTGCGGGTATTTTGGAGACCAGTGGGGTCTCGTTTGTTACATTTTAGTTTGGGGGTGCTGCTTTTACTTGGTGGGAGTCATTCGAGAGGCATAGGCCGGTTGGTTCAGCACCTCTCACCTGGCAGCAGTTTTGCACGATCTTTTTGGAGAAATATGTTCCTCAGTCCCAAAGAGAGGAACAACGTAGGAAGTTTGAGCAGCTGCGCCATGGAGAATTATCAGTCACCCAGTACGAGATGAGGTTTTATGAGTTAGCCAAACATGCGTCTGAGATTGTCCTTACTGACAGGCAGAGGATTAGGAGGTTTGTAGATGGTCTCTCGTATCAGCTTCGAATTTTGATGACTAGAGAGAGGGTGTCTGGAGTCACATTTGAGCAGGTTGTTGATATTTCTCAGGATATTGAGTCGGTTCGTAGGCAGGATCGTGAGGAGAGAGAGGTCAAGGGGCCTCGGGGATTAGGAATATTCAGTGGTGCCCCTTCTAGAGGGCAATTTCAGCCCAACAGAGGTCGTTCATTTAGACCTCCATAGCGTACAGTGGTGTATCGTCGGGGCAGGGTCCTCGCAATGCTAAATATTCATTATCAAAATCCTTTATTATTTTCAGAAAACAATTTTCTTTAAAAATTCATTTCTCGGGCTTGGGACCTCGGAATTCGATTTCGAGCATATGCCCAAGTCCCATATTTTCCTACGGACCCTCCGGAACAGTCGAATCACGGGTCCGGGTCCGTTTACTAGAAAAGTTGACCAAAGTCAACTATATTCGTTCATTAATTATCAAAACTCATTTTCATCAATTTCTCACATAATAGCTTCCCGGCTACACGCCCGGGCTGCGCACGCATAACGAGGTGAGACTAACGGAGGCTCTCGGAGCCTCGAAACACAGATACAGCTCAAATTATGTAGGATGACCTTTGGGGTCATCACAATCTCCACCTCTAAAACAAACGTTCGTCCTTGAACGGACATAGAAAAATACTTGAGTCTAAGAATAGATGGGGATAACGACTCCTCATATCGGACTCGGACTCCCATGTAGTTGCCTCGGGAGGTTGACCCCTCCACTGAACACGGACCGAAGGAAAACTCTTCGACCTCAACTGTCGAACCTG
>ML273433.1:0-44453 GCA_005239495.1 Nicotiana undulata
TGCGGCCTTGGGCCAGCCCAGCAGGGGCCGCTCCTGCGGGAATTTGGTCGCCCCTGCGGAAAATCATGCGCCTGCGAGGGACTGGACCGCGCCTGCGGTCTCGCGCATGCGGGATGAGTCTCGCGCCTGCGGACTATGGGCAAAAGGCTGGGGATCGCACCTGCAGGGCTGGGACCGCAGGGGCGATCCCGCACCTGCGGCTGGGCAACCGCACCTGCGGTCACACCAGCTGCTGTGCACCAGCCGTGGTTTTTGCTGGTTTTTGGCCTCGTGCGGGGTCCGAGAGGCATCTGGGGCCACCCGAGCCCCCATCCAAATATACCACAAGTCCTAAATCACTAAGCGGACTCGCTCGAAGTTTCGGAACACGAAAAACAACAGCGGAACTCGAAATCAAACCCCAAAACCTATTTAATCAAATCTTAAGAACTTAAAATCCTAGAATTCATTTCCAATACGCCGAACCGGCCTAAACTGCTCGGAATGTCATCAAACTTTGCAGATAAGTTATACATGACATCACATTACTATTCCCGGTCTCGGAATCTCACTCGGACCTCGGGAACATAACATCACTTTCCAAGCCACATTTCAAATTCTTTAAAACCGCAAAACCTCATTTTGATCCGAAACCACTCAATTCACGCCCGTTTTACACCAAATTTTACAAATAATACAAATAATATACAATAAACCTGTTCCGGGCTCCGGAACCATAATACGGGCCCGGTAACACGGTTTTCACATAATTATTCACTTTCATATTCCTTTATTATTTTCAGAAAACAATTTCTTTTAAAAATTCATTTCTCGGGCTTGGGACCTCGAAATTCGATTCCGAGCATATGCCCAAGTCCCATATTTTCCTACGGACCCTCCGGGACCGTCGAATCACGGGTCCGGGACCGTCGAATCACGGGTCCGGGTTTGTTTACTAGTAATGTTGACCAAAGTCAACTATATTCATTTATTAATTATCAAAACTCATTTTTTTTCTTCAAATTTTCACATAATAGCTTCCCGGCTACACGCCCGGGCTGCGCACGCATATCGAGGTGAGGCTAACGGAGGCTCTCGGAGCCTCAGAACACAGATATAGCTTAAATTACGTAAGATGACCTTTGGGTCATCACACTAATTCAATCAGAACATATAAGTCCTAAGAGATAAATCATGGCAAGTACTAATGGATAAAACAAGAGATTAATTGCATGTTGAACAAAAGAAATACAAGTGGAAGACAATTAGGAATATGATAAACTGAAGCAATAAGAAACACATTGGTTTGGGACTTGAATCTTAATTAGAACATACCAGTGAGAAGAGAGAAGGCAGAATGAAAGAGCAAATAAGAGCACAGTGGTTAGCCTTGGCTTACAGTCGGCTAACAGTAGACAAGAGCAAAAGAGAGAAGTAGTAGAGCAGAGAGATTTTGTGAGAAAGAGAGAGTATTACACAAGTCTGTGTGTGTGTGAGAAGCTTAGAACAGTGTTCTTGTTCGCTTTTTTAATGAAAGAGCATGAGTTACTTATAGTTGAAAACATGTGATCAAATAAGGTAAGAATCACAAATTCATGGTAATAAGAGAAGACAGAATCCCAATCAGTCAGGAAATCAATGACATGGTTCCCTTGAATTATGGGATTCAAACTCAGAAATGGTAAAGACATGCAGCCACATAAGGTAAAAGGAAAATCAGTACCATACTAAGTAAGGAAATAATCAAGATCCGTTAACCAAGACAATCACTCCCTTAAGTCAAGGGATTCAAATTTAAACGGTAAAACACATAATTACATAAGGAAAGGTAAAAATCAGTCAAGAATCAACAAGGAAAGAATCAGGGTCTATTAAGAAATAGGGTAACCAATTAAGACCAAGTTCAGAAACTCCAATTAAGGAATGATTCAGCAAGATCAATCAATTTAAACAACCGAGTAGCATTTAGGGTTTTAAAGAAACCTTTAAATCAAGCCATCAAGTAAGGGGATTACAATCAGTCAAGAGAGAGTTATAACACCATACTTCAGCATATAAATAAGTGAGACAAACAATCGTAGTAACAGACAGGTCTAGCAACGTTGACAGAAAGAGGAGAGAGATGAACAACAAATGAATATAATCACACAGAGATGCCACAAACAAACTAAAGAATCATTCGAAGCATGATAATCACAGAAAAACTCTAGCAAGAATCGAGTAGTCAAGCCAACATAAAGAATCAAACATAGAGGTCTAAGAAATCAGGGCCTTTAACACAGGTGAGTTAAAAGCAGTAAGAACATAGAATCAGTAGATATGCAAATGGAAAGTTCAAACAAACAGAGGAAATCAGTTTAAACCAGTATAGGAAAGCTTAGAGGAAACCCTAATTTTAAAAAGTACGCAAAAATGATTCAAAACTGATAGATCTTAAATATCGAGTTGACAATAGTGTAGAACATAAAGGAATAAGCTTCAAATTTCTAAAAATAACAGAGATTTAAAAGGTTTAGGTCAAAACTAGGGTTTCATAAGAAACCAGAGAAAAGTTGAAGAACCTGCCGTGAAACTCAGAGATAGTGGTGAGGAAGGCATGACAGTGTTAAAACCCGCCGGAGAAAGGCCGGAATCAACCCAGGAAGAGCTCCAATAGCTGTTGGGTATGGTAAAGACCCATGGAGGTCTTAGAGACAAAGTAAGCCGGAGCAAGGAGTCGTCAAGGCGGTTGGTAGTCGAAAGGACGGTGGTCGGAGGTGGTCGGAGAGGAGATAAGCTTCATTGGAGAAGGAGGTGAACCTGAAGGTTCTAGAGAGAAGAGAGAGGGAAAGAGACAAGAAAAGAGAGAGAGTCTGTATCGAAGACTGAGGGGTCGGGGGAGGGGTCGTTTGGTTTAATTATGGTAAGAAACAATTTGGGCCGTTGATCTCATTTGATCAACGGCTCAGATTTGATCAGGGGTTGGGGCGGGTTAAATTTTGGATTGGGCTGGATCGAATTTGGGTTATGGGTTTGGGTAAATTGGGTTGAAATGTGGTTAAAATTAAAATAGTTGTGGCTATATGTTAAATACCCGTAAAAGTAGATAATTAATTAGTTAAAAATAACTAATAATCGTATAAAATGAAATTAAGTTAAAATAGGTAAAATCACAGTAATTAACTAATATTAGGTGTAAAGTGCATAAATTTCGAATACAAATGTCCAATTAGGCTATAATTGCAAAATTATTATAATTGAAATTAAATAAGACCCAATTGGCTACTTTGTGAAATAATTGAATCCTAAGGGAATGAAAATAGGATATGAATAACGTATTGAGTGGAAAAAAATAATTTGAGATTATTTATAACATCGTTTATGCATAATTATGAATAATTATGGAACATTAAAATATTAAATAAACAGGAAAATAATTTGATAAAAATACGGAAAATTATGGAAAAATATTGATTACTTTAGAGAGTGATTTTGAAGGTATATATGCAAAAATTTGAAAATAGTCTGGGGAAGATTGGGTGTCAACATACTCCCCCCCCCCCCCCCCCCCCCCCCCCCCCCCCCCCCCCCCTCCCCCCTAACACCTTATTGTTTCTTTGTTATTGCTTATCTATTACATTGAGTACCAGTCTAATCTACTTAAAGCTTTTTCCATATGTTTGTTGCTTCGACAATGCACTTCCTGTATAATAAGCTTACCAATTATCTCTCATCGTCTCGCTTTATCTTGAAAAGTTCTGTTATTTCTCTCTTGTCGCACATAGTAAACACATGCTGCTAATATCATTTTGTATAGCTCTGTTTGTGCAGTTTTTCTCCTCGTCCATTTTTTTGCCCATGTTAGCTCCTCTGTCCATTCATATACTGGTCTGATTATGCCTTACCATGCTAGCAGATTCTCCCACAACTTTGCTGCATATGGACACTCAAAGAATATGTGTTGAATAGTTTCATTTGATTCTTTACTCAGTACACACTCTTGGTCCACATGCATTCCCCATTTTTGCAATCTGTCTTTAGTGAATAGCTTACCATGTGCTACCATTGTTAGCATGAAGATCCACCTGGGGCAGCCTGCATTGTTACATACCATTCTCCTTCAGCTCACTTTACTAAAGTTCCCTCGCAGACTGTGGTATATTTGTTTAGTAGAACATTTTCTCATTCTTCTAATATCTTCATGGTTATATCCTACATCTTCAAAACTCTCCTTTGCTTTCATAATCTTTTTCATAATCCATGATATTTGCTTCAGTTGAACTTCCTATATGTTCCTGCCTTTGATATAGTAACTATGCATCCACTGTATCCAAAGTTTGTTCTTTTCTTTGCATAGGTTCCAATACTGCTTTCATATAGCTGCTTTATTCCACAGACAAATGTTCATAATATTGAAACCTCCTGCTGATTTGGACATGCAGACTTTCTTCCATGCTAGTAGTGCTTTTTTAGAGACGCTACTCTCCCCTGTCCACAAAAACCTTGTGCATATTGCCTTTATTAACTTGGTAATTTTCTTTGGTAACACAAATATTTGTGCCTAGTAGGTTTGGATAGAAAATAACACACTTTTGATGAGCTGAATCCTTCTTGCATACGATAAGAACTTAGCAGTCCATAAAGTTATTCTGCCCACTAGCTTGTCAATTAAAGGTTGGCATTGAACTATTGATACTCTCTTAGAACTTAAGGGAGCTCCCATGTATCTCACTGGTAGCTCACCTTTTTGAATTCCCAAAAACTCCAGTATAACTGTCTGTGCATCTTGTTGTACCCCTCCGAAAAAGATAGAGCTTTTATTCTTGTTGATCACCAGTCCTGAGGCCTTTGAAAATTCCATGAAACAATTGTAAAGTATCTTGATTGATCCTATATCACCCCTGCAAAATAGTAAAAGGTCATCTGCAAACCTGTCACGACCCAAATTCCCAACCTTAGGGTTCGTGATGACGCCTAACACCACACTTGCTAGGCAAGCCAATGTTAGAGTTCGCTCAACTATATCCGTTAATTAATCATTTAAACAAGATAGAATAATTTTAAATTAAACTTGATCTAATGGCTCTCAATAAATAAGCAACAAATTAAGCCGAGCCACGAACTAATTATATAGATAAATCTAGAACTACCCCAGGGTCTGGTGTCACAATTCACGAACTACTAAAGAATACTACAAATAATGGGCTGAAATAAAAATCATGTGACTGTTCTGAATAAAATAAAACCGCGTATATTAAATAGGAGAAGACTCTCGAGATCTGCGAACGCCGACAGATATACCTCGTGTCTCCGAATAAACGAATAGCCGCTCTAAATATCTCTACTGCTTGTCGGTACCTGGATCTGCACAAAAGAGTGCAGAGTGTAGTATCAGTACAACCGACCCCATGTACTGAGTAAGTGCCGAGCCTAACCTCGACGAAGTAGTGACGAGGCTACGGCAAGGCATTAACAACATATAACCTGTGACAATAATATATACAATAACAAAATAAAATAATTCTACACGAACAAGAAAAAATATAACTGAGACAATAAATATAAAGCAAGAAGAAATTCTAAACAAATAATTAAATAAATGTTGCGAGAAAATAAAATAACTCAGCCGCCTTTTCTAGGCCTCGGCTATAAGCAACTCTCAAATAATTTCCAAGTTTTCAAACTTTAGCTTTAAATAAAAATAGTGCCAAAATATGAAAAATAGTAAAAGTAAAATAGTAAGTTTTCAAATCTTTGTTTTTCTTTGAAAATCAGTAAAAATATAAATGTCCTCCCTTATCGCTCCTTGTTGCGGCGTGCAACCCGCTCCCACCTGTCCACCCTTATTGCTCCTCCCTAAATATATCACCCTTATTGCTCCTGTTGCAGCGTGCAACCCGATCCCACCTGTCCACCCTTATCAATCCTTGTTGCGGCGCGCAACTCGCTCCCACCAGACATATCATATCAATTTATTTATAAAGAATTTCACAATTTAGGCCAAACCTTTCACAATACTGTTATTTCAACAATTTCAAACAGAAAATCATATAGCTCGTAAGCTTTAACCAATATCATTAACCAACCAGAATATATGTAAACATCGTAACGCTGTCAATCCAGCTCAGTCTTTATATACCATGATAAAATCAAGAGAACAACCAACACTTTTAACACACTTACAACAACAATTGAAAATAACTCAATGAAGCCTAATAACCACGTGAACCTCAACAATCACGAAACAGTTAAACTTCATTTCTCACAACTTCCTCAATATTATCAAAACGAAACCAACAGAAACGTATATATATATATATATATATATATATATTCGTAAAAATAATGTCAAACCTCTCAACCGTTCTATATCACAAGGAAACCAGCTAAAACAACCAATACTCTTTCCAATATAACCATAACAATATCTGACAACAAAATAATAAGTCCAAATAGTCATAGAAACAATAATGAACATATAATAATTAAGACAAACACCAATTAAGTTGGGAACAGAGAAGGAATCATGTTTAACAAACAATTTGGGTGGTGCATAGATACTCGTCACCTAACCTATACACCACGCCCATGAATTTCACATAGCAAATAAGTGGGGAGTCATGTTCCCTCAAGTCAAAGTTAGACCAAACACTTACCTCAATTTCGCAGGCCACTCACTGCTCAATTATTGCTTTTTCTTTTGAATTCACCTCTAACTTGCTCGAATCTAATCACAATTAACTTAATATCATTAACTAATGCTTAAGGAACTAACTTTATTGAAAAAATAAAAAATTATTTAAGTTTTCTCAAGAAAAGTGAAACCCCGGGCCCGCTTGGTCTAAACTCGGGATTCAGACCAAATTACGTTTACCCATTCACCCAATATGCTATTAGTTTTGAAATCCGACCTTAATTCGATGTAAATTTTTGATTTTTACAAAATTCCCTAATTCTGCCCAAACCCTCAATTTTTACCATGAAAATTCTTAGTTTTTGTTTTAAAAGTGATGAAAAACAGTAAGGAATTGAAAGAACAAAGTTTATAATTGATTACCAATACTTTGGGGATGAACCTTGGTGAAGAAAATCGTCTATAGGGCTTGGTAGTTCAAAAATGGTTGAAAAATAGATTCTGTCTGCGTTTAACAGTGTATTTATATGACTGGGCAGGCCTTCTATGCGATCGCAGAAGAAGGGATCGCATAGAATAAAAAAAAGATCCCTGAAATTTTCACTATGCGATCGCGGAAGAATTTATGCGATCGCATAGAACAAAAGTTGCCCCCCAGCAAATTAACACTGTGCGATCGTGGATATAGCTATGCGATCGAATAGAACAAAAAAAAGACCCCCAGGATTTACACTATGCGATCGCGGAGAAGGTTATGTGATCGCATAGAACAAAAAAAGACCCCCACGATTTACGCTATGCGATCGCGGACAAGGTTATGCGATCGCATAGCACTAATTTACTGGGCACTAGAAAATAGAAAACCAACAATTTTTCTTAAGTTCAAAACATCTCGTGGCCTATCCGAAACTCGCCCGAGCCCTCGGGGCTCTAAACAAAACATGCACGCAAGTCTAAAAACATTATACGGACTTGCTCGTGCGATCAAATCATGAAAATAACATGTAAAACTATGAATTAAACCTCAAAACTCATCATTTTCAACAGGAACCCTTAAAGTTCAAAATTTCTCAATCGGATGTCCGAATCACGTCAAACCATCTTCGTTTTTCACCAAATTTCACAGTTAGACTTTTAATATCATAAAATATCTGTACCGGGCTCCGGAACCAAAATACGGGCTCGATACCAATGATTTTAAAAATTATTTCTTTCCTTTAATTCATAAATATTTCAGCAAAATAATTTCTTTCAAAAATTAATTTCTAAGGCTTGGGACCTCGGAATTTATTTTCGGACATACGCCCAAGTCCCATATTTTAATGCGGACCTCTCGGGATTGTCGGAACACGGATCCAGGTCTGTTCACTCAAAATGTTGACCAAAGTCATTTTTTATCAAATTTAAATTCCAAAAAATCACTATTTTCTCATATTTTCACATAAAAGCTTTCTGGTTTCACGCCCGGACTGCCCACGTAAATCGAGGTATTTAATTTTAGTCTTTTTATGGCTATTGAGCATGTAAAGGAGTCTAATTTTATAAAATGACCCCTTGGGTCATCACAAAACCCAAGCTGGAGAATTTGCAACTTTGCACACTTGGGATGATAATTGAAATCTGGGATCTGATTCAAAGACTTCAGGCTTCTTGTCAAATAGTCCATTGCCAGAACAAAGAGGAATGGAGATAATGCATCCCCCTGCCTTATCCCCTTCCTAGCTTCAAATGGTTGTGTTAATGAACTATTCACCAAGATTGTATAGGAAACACTTTGCACACCTGTCATGATCCATTTCACAAACTGTTCTGGAAAAGCCAATGCATTCAGAACTTGTTCCATAAAAGGCCACTCAATTGAATCGTATGCCTTCTGCATATCCAGTTTCATTATGCACCTTGGTGACACTGATTTCCTTCCATATCCCTTGACAAGTTCATGGCTAAGTATGATATTGTCTATAATCACTCTTCCAGGGACAAAGACAGATTGTGTTTTATCAATTAAGGCATCCATCACTTTTTGTAATCTCTTAGTTAGAACCTTAGAGATCACTTTGTACAAGGTAGTGCAATAAGATATTGGTCTATACTCTTTAATACTAGTAGGATTTATGACTTTGAGATCAAAGTAATTGTTGTGCAATTGATAGGCTTGTACATTTGAGCTGAATAAAAAAACTCCAAAACAGCCTGAGTTACATCCTCACCTATGACTTGCCATGACTTTTTGAAGAATACTGCATTGAGCCCATCATAGCCAAGAGCTTTTAAGTCATTAATATCTTTCAATTCTAACCATGTTTCCTCCTTGGTCACTGGTTGAATAAGCTGCATTTGTCGCTCCCTACTTAGTACTGCTCCCTTATTCATAACATTTGGGTTGATGGCTGAGATAGTTGCTTCTCTAGACCCCAACAATTGCTTGTAGTATCCTAATATTTATGCCTCTATGTCTTCTTCCAGCATTAGTTTTACACCCATATCATCCGTTAGATCCTGAATACCATTCAAGTTGTTCCTATTCTTCATTTGAGTAAAGAAATATGCAGAATTGGTATCTCCTAGTTTTAGCCATAGGACTCTTGACCTTTGTTTGTAGATACTCTCTTCAATCAGTATCCATTTTTCTAATTTATTCCTTAAGGTTTTCTCCTCCTCAATTAACTCTGAATTCTGCATTCTACAACTCATCTTCTCTTGTACTGTCTGCAGTTCTCTTCTAGTCTCTTTATTCTTTCATCAACACCTTTATAATGTTGTATGTTCAGTACTTTTATAACATCCTTAACTCTCCTGAGCTTATTCTAGACTCCCTACATCTTTCCATCTGCTCCACCTGCACTCCATGCTTGTTCAACTTGCTGTATAAACTGACGATGGTCAGCAATACAATTAAAGAATCTAAATGACCTACTCTTCTTCATCTGCATATGTGTGATCATTAGCTTAAGTGGATAATGATCAGACACAGATGGCTCTAACACTTGTATTTTCAGGTTAGGCATTGTCAGCATCCAGTTAGCATTTACCTCCCCTGTCTATTCTGCTATAAGTGTGGTTGTTAGTCCAAGTGTAGTCCCTTCACACAGTTTGCAATTCATTCATACCAGTATCATTCATGAACTCCCTGAAGTCTTTTGTCTCCATGTCTTGTATCACAGAACCATGTTTCCTATCTTGATCATTTAACACAGCATTGAAGTCACCCATTTCTAACCAAGGCCCTTGTTGTACACTATGAATCTGTCTCAACTTCATCCACAAGCTCAGTCTATCTTTAATGGTATGCAACCCATAAATGAATCCAAATGTTATTAGCTTTGAGATAGCTCTGATTTGTCCATGTATAATATGCTCATCTATTTCTGTTGGTCCAAACACATAAATCCTCGGATCCCATATCACCCAGATTCTGCTTTTGTTCTTGGCACTAAGTTTAGATATCCACTTCCAGCCAGGAGCAATATTTTTCATTATATCACTAGTTTTCTGTTCTTTTATTCTATGCTCAACTAATGTCATTACTGTCTTTTTATTCACTTTAATGAACTATTTTATCTCCTTTTTCTTATAAGCTTTATTCAACCCCCTAACATTCCATGTTACCACACTCATACTAGTATGAATTGAGTGTCTTGATATAGCTCCTGCACCCCAAAGCTCTTCATCTGCATACTGCTTGTACCTGGATCACTATTTGCTTGGTTATTTCCTAGAGGTTGGAATCCATTGTTTCCAACTAGATTCAGCTCTTCAACTTGTTTAGTTTTGGCTACTCTTGCTGCTAACTTACCAAGCACGGTTATCCACCCAGCTTCCTCACTTTGTTTATCATTATCCATTTGCCTTGCCCCTTGCTCTGGTGGTTTGACTACTTCATTCTTCTTCCTTTGTTCAATCTCCTGTTTATTATCATTTGAGCCATCTCTATCTGTCCTTAGCCAAACTTGCTTGCCTTTGTTAACCTTCCTCTGATATACCATCTTCTGTGGTTGTGGAGCTTTGATTTTATTACAATTATGGCCTATTTTCAAACATTTAGTACAGTATGCTGGCTCCCAATCATAGTTTATTTCCTGCTGGATTGTTCATCCCATTGGATCTTGCAGCTTCACAGTTCTAGGTAGGGGCTTAATAATGTCCATATCAATTAGCATTCTTGCATATGAGATTCTGACTAAGCCAATTGTGCACTCATCAGCATAGACATGATTTCCCAATGCACTACTTATCTTGCTTAGAGCCTTCATACTCCAACAATTAAGCGGCAGATTAGGAAATCTAACCCACAATGGAATGGTTTTCAGTACTTCATCATGCAAGTTGAAATCTGTTGTCCATGCTTTCATTATTATGTGACGATTGTTCACAGTATGAGGTCCAGAATATAGCACTTGATCTCTTTATTCCAAATTAGTAAATCTTATCACAAAGTAATCATCATTATGGTAATAGATCTGAGGCTTTACTGAAAAATTACCCACTAAGCTTATGAATATTTCCATTGATCTAATAGTAGGTGAATCTCCTATCACATAAAGCACAATTGCTGAACTCTACTTAGCATTTTCCTGTTCTACATCCTCAAGATCTAATTTCATAATTTTCTCGCCATTTTGATCACTAGTGCAATAAACTGTAGATTCATACCTTTCATAGCTAATTTATTCCCTACTACCACATTCTCCCATGTCTGAGTCCTGTTATACTTCTCCCATTGCTCATCAACTTTACTGTCTTCAACATTGCCAGATTTGCATGGCACTGTTCCATTGCTATTTGGAGTCTTCATCTATGTTTGAGCTTTCCCGCTTCCAGATCCACCTCCTATGACTTGCGTAGCTACAGGTGTAGCAACCACAACTTTCATTTTGCCATTTTTGAGAGCTAGATCTTCTTCCGCCTTACTCTGCTCACTCTGCATGCTCCTCGGAGTAACTAGCTCAGTTGGTTCTTCGATTCTCACCCCCTTTTGGTGAGACAAACAGCTCTAAAACTGCATTTCGTGCTTCCGTTGATCTCTGATCAGTAATCGGAGCCTTCATAAGGTTCTTATTGGGTCCACCTCTCCCTCCCATGGCTTCCAAAAGCGCACGTTATCTAGGCCACGTTAACGTGCGCCGAGAGAAAACGGTTAGAGAGAAGTAGTATAGGTTAAAAATAAGGGTATATTATTTATAATGAATATCATGGTAACCAAACCAAGTAAGAGTCAAATATGCTAAATTTCATGCATAAATTAATTCTTTGTCATGTGGGGTTACCACTTCTAATACATACCTCATTATGCTTAAACTTTCTTTTTTTAATCTTCTTGTAACAATACTGTATGGGAATCTTCAAATGAACAATATGTTTTGTGTGTGGGGGGCTATAGAGACGGATCCAAGATATAAAGTTTATGGGTTCCTACAATGATCCCAAGTTAATCTACAATATTTAATGAGTTCACAATATAATATTTATAAATATTTAGTAAATTTTTTAATATATATACAAGGTATCATTGGATCTGCCCCGGGGGTGGTGATAGTGAAAAATTTGCTCCTTGTGTATTATTTTTAATTTTCACTCTCTTATGTGTAAGAAAGTTTCAGCATTTTTATGTTAATTCTTCATCCTTAGATGCCACTCAACTTCTTTAGATTTCATATCCCTTAAAATGATATGTGAAAATTGTAAAAATAAGTAAAACGGGAAACAATAAAATTAGTGAAGTTATTTCTCAACTCTCTTTTAGGCTTGTCTTCCTTCGTTTTATGTTTTGATGATCTAACAAACTTACTATCAAGAACCAGATAAGGAACCTGATACACATCCTCAAGAACTTAATGATCAACAAGTCTCCAGTTGGGGACACAGTTCAACTCTTCAGAGTCAAAGGAACAACATAGGGAATAGATAGCTACCAGTTCCCAAGGTGACTGTACAAGTCAACAAGTCTCCAGTTGGGGACACAGTTCAACTCTTCCGAGTCAAAGGATCAACAGAGGTAACAAATAGCTACCAGCTCCCGAGGTGACTGTACAAGTCAACAAGTCTCCAGTTGGGGACACAGTTCAACTCTTCCGAGTCAAAGGATCAACAGAGGTAACAAATAGCTACCAGCTCCCGAGGTGACTGTACAAGTCAACTCTTCTTAGTTGTAAAGTTGCTGCCTGCACACGCTACAATGCAGAAACAGTGCAGCAGTCAACTTTATGGGGATTGGGGAACGCTCTTTACTTAAATTGCTTACATCATCCAAGTTATGTCACAAATGAGATATTAATATCAAGCAAATGAGAAACAAATCACTTGCACATTCAATAACTCATCAAACATTCTCTCAAGTCGGTGTCAATCTTGTAAGTGATTCTCAAGGGCATCAAGAATGAAGGACAACATAACCAAGGACCAGTTCCAAATATTGAAGATATCTTATGTACTTAGGTTTGTTGAGTCTTTGTTATTTGTTATTCATTTGTAACTTCTACCCAGCTTACCTAGAAGCATTTCTGTAGAAGATCTTTTGTAAATCATAAACCCTTGTGTTTGTGTCTTGGCTAGAGTTAGTCGAGTTGTAAAGTCTTTGTAATAGAGTTATTACAAAGTGGCTTGTAATAGAGTGTTACAAGTTAGTAAGGCATTAAGAGGTTAATTCTTAGGTTACAATAGATTGTAATATAAAGTTGCTCAGTAGTGAAGTTGAAATCCTATAAGGGTAGGTCATGGTTTTTTATCCCGTGAGCTGGGAGTTTTCCACGTAAAACTCCATTGTGCCATTTACTTACTGTAGTGTACGTGTGTTCTGTGGGAACTAATAGAGAACTCGTTTCTCTATATAGTTTGGTGGACCCTTAAATTCTATCAATTGATATCAGAGCAGGCTCTTTCTTCAGGCTAACACCTAGAAAGGATCCTCATGGATGCTCCACCAAACTTTGAAGAAGGACAATCTACCTACAGGCCACCAAGGTTTAATGGCCAATGTTATGGATGGTGGAAGACTAGGATTCACGGCTTCATCATGGATGAAGATTCCAAGCTTTGGGATGTCATTTGTGATGGACCTTTCATCCCTACAAAATCAGTGGTAACCAGTGGTAACTGTTCCCAAAACAAGAAAGGAATTCAGTGACGCTGACTGAAAGAACATAGAAAAAAATTTCGTGCAAAGAAAATTCTTGTTTATGGCATTGGTCCTGATGAGTACAACAGGATTTCAGCATGCAAATCAACTAAGGATATCTGGGAAGCTCTCCAAGCAGCTCATGAAGGGACAACGCAGGTAAAGCAGTCCAAGATCGACATGCTAACCACAGAGTTTGAGCTTTTCAGAATGAAGGACGACAAATCCATTCAGGATATGCACACTCGTTTCACATCTATCATCAACGAGCTTCACTCACTAGGAGGGACCATCCCCAGGAACAAACTCGTTAGAAAGATACTTAGTGTATTACCTGGTTTCTGGTAAAGCAAGGTAAATGCTATCACAGAAGCAAAAGATCTGTAAAAGCTGATTATGGACGAACTTGTTGGCAATTTGAAGACTTATGAAATGAATAAGAAGAAGGACAATGAGAGAAGAGAGCCGAAAAGGAAGAAGAACCTGGTCCCCAAGACGGACAACAATGACTCAGGTGGTGAGGATGCTGATATGGCCTACCTGACAAAAAGGTTTCAGAAAATAGTTCGCAAAAATGGAGGCATTCCAAAAAGGGGCAGCTCCAGCAAGCCAAAAGGTTATGACCTATGTCATAAGTGCGGTACGCCAGGACACTTAATCAAGGATTGCCTTCTTCTCAAGCAAGATCAATACAAATGCAACACTGACAAAGTAGCTAAGAGGAACCAGGTTCCTGACAAAAGATTCAAAAGAAAAGACGCCACTGACAACGTTGTGAAATAGGCTCTTGCTGCATGGGGAGACTCTTCCAGTGAATTCGGAGAAGATGATGGGCAAGGTGACAGCTCCATGATGGCAGTGGAAAGTGAAGCAGCTGAGTATGAGTCTATTTTTGCCTTGATGGCACAGTCTGATGATGATAGAGATGACGACGATGAAGATGAGGAAAACCTTTTGGATGTTCAAAGAACTTTGGAATCCTATTCTTAAAATAAGCTTTGGCAAATATTTTAATGGATGCTTATCACATTCTCATTAATGATAAAAATGCACTAACCACGGAACTAGGAGAAATAGAACACGAGAGAGATGATCTAGTGGTGGTTGTGGAATTTGTATCTAAATTATGCACAGTCACAAATCTTGTGACTGGTGAAGTGATGTTAGTGGCCAAAATATACAAAGACGTCTATGTTGATAACTTTGAGTCCCTGCAAAATGGGGATCTTAGTTGTCTAAGTGCTATTGATGATAATGCTGAGCTATGGCACAGAAGGCTGGGTCATGCAAGTTTCACGTTGCTGAACAAATTGGTCAAGAAGAACCTGCTTCGTGGTCTGCCCAATTCAATCTTCAAGGATCACAGGGTGTGTGATGCATGTGTAAAAGGAAAGCAAGTCAGATCCTCTTTCAAGCCCAAAAAGGAAGTCAGCATCTCAAGTCTACTTGATCTCCTCCATATGGATCTATGTGGACCTATGAGGGTGCCCAATAGAGGAGGAAAGAGGTACATATTTTCGTCATTGTGGATGACTACTCCAGATTTACATGGACCTTGTTCCTCAGAACTAAAGATGAGACTCCAACCGACATAGAGGAACGTGGTCCCTCAATCACAATATTTGAAGTAGAAAACAGAGTTGTGGATGTTGTACATGGAACTCCAGCTGCTGAGATGAGGAACATGACACATAGATCAAATCCAGAAGAACCTGGATCCTCTCTTAATAAGATTCAGGTGTCCAACTGGAAGCATAAAAGCTCACACCCTCTTCAAATCATAATCACTCCTCTTTATTCAGGAATTCAAACCAGATCAAAGACAAGAAACTCACTTGCCTTCTTAGCCTTTCTCTCTCAAATAAAGCCCAAGAATATCAAGGAAGCATTGAAAGAGCAGACTGGATTACAGCTATGAAAGAAGAGATCCATCAATTTGAGAGGAACAGTGTGTAGAACCTGGTTCCACGACCTGCTGACTGAACTGTTATAGGAACCAGGTGGGTATTCAGAAACAAACTTGATGAGTTTGGAAGCACATTTTTAAACTCGACAAGGCTTTGTATGGGTTAAAGTAGGATCCCCGTGCTTGGTATGAAAAGTTGTCAAAATTCCTTCTAGAAAATGGCTTTACAAGAGAGAAAATTGACAACACTCTTTTTCCGAAGAAACGAGGAAGGAACCTTCTCATTATGTAGATATATGTTGATGACATCATCTTTGGAGCAACAGTTGTTTCTCTATGTGAAGAATTTGCAAAACTCATGGGAAGTGATTTAGAAATGAGTATTATGGGGGAATTGAATTTCTTCTTAAATTTACAAGTGAAGCAAACTCCCAAGGGGACAATGATAAGTTAACAGAAGTACATCAAGAAGCTGCTGAAGAGATTTGACATGGTGATATCAAAAATCATTGACACTCCCATCGCCACAGCTATTTGTCTAGACATGGATGAACCTGGTTTCCCTGTAAATCAGACCATGTATAGAGGTATCATAGGGTCACTTATGTAGCAGACCAAATATTGTTTTTTAGTGTGGGTCTTTGTGTCGGGTTTCAATCCAATCCAAAGGAATCTCATCTGAAAGCTGCCAAGAGAATCCTAAGATATCTCAAAGAGATGTAGGACCTGGTTCTCTACTATCTCTCAAGAGATAACCTTGACTTAATAGGGTATGTTGATGACGACTATGCTGGGTATCAGGTGAGTAGGAAAAACACTTCTGGCATGGCACTTTTTATGGGTTCATGTCTGATTTTATGGGGTACTAGAAAAACAAACTCAATAGCCCTCTGTACCGCAGAAGTTGAATATGTGGTTGCTGCATCTTGTTGTGCTCAACTGTTATGGATTAAACAGCAGCTGGAAGATTTTGGTGTGTTCTCTGAGTGCGTGCCTTACTATGTGACAATACTAGTGCACTCAACATGGCCAAGAATCCAATTCAACACAAGAGAACAAAGCATATTGATGTGCGACATCCCTTTCTTAGAGACAATATTGAGAAAGGGCACATATGCATGAAGTTCTACATCACAGAAGATCAAATTGCAGATATATTCACCAAATCCCTGAACAAAGAGCATTTAAAAGAAATCACCTGGTATTGGGGTTGATAAAACCCAACTGAGAACCTGGTCTTTCAATGATTGGATATGAAAGAAATGTACAGGTAAAATTAGTTAAAAAGTGTTTTTTGGCAAAGTCTAACTCATCTCTATACTGTTATAGGTAGACACGCATGACGATTACAGAGCAAACAAGAAGCTAATGCATTGCACGTTGGTCAAAAGATGAGCCTACATTTGCAAAATCTGTCAAGGAACTTGGTTCCCTTGACATAGGTTAGTAGTTCCTTTGTACTCTCATGCATAATTTTTTAAACAACTGAAACGGTGCCATGTCATTAAATTGTCGGTTTCCCTCTTTCTTGCTTTTTGAACCCAAACGTCTCATCTGAGGCGACCCGACTACCCAAAAGTGATACCCATTCCTAACCGGTTCCTCACCCATATTAAATAACTCCTCTCACAGTCACTTTCATAACTTTTCACATCAAAGAATCCAAAATTCCTCTTCTCTTCTTCAAACCAAAACAAAAACTCTCTTCTTCAACCCACTACACTCCATCATGTCTGAAAATCATTTACAAGAACAAGAAGCTAAAGAAAATATGCTATCAATAGTTGTTGAGGGAACTCTGGTTAGAGGTTATGAGGTTGTATCTGAGTCTCAGGGGGGAAGAAAATGGTGCAGAGGTCGAGGCCAGGGAACTGGTGCCTGTCAAAACTTTGGCACCTGACAGTACTACTGGGGAACCAATTGAGGGACATGATCCCTCTGCCCAAGAGGATCCCTCTGCTTCCACTTGGGATAAAACCCCTGGTTCTCCACAAGAACCCCAAGTCAGTACTGATCCTGCTCCCTCTCCTCATGTCTATGTTGAGCCATTAACAAGTGTGGTTTTTGAGATGCGATCTTTGTCTGAGGAGGAAGAGGAGTATAGTGAAGAAGAAGATTATGATAATGTGGCTATGGCGAGATTTATTAGTGCTAGGAGTAGAAAGGCACCTCCTCAGGGGTCTTCATCTAAGAGACCCATCACGAGGTTGAAAAAAATAAAAAATAAGAACTTGAGTCCGTCTTAAGGAAAAGTAAAAAAAAAAAGAGAAGGAAAGGAGATTGGTCAAAGATGGAAAGGTTGTCAGTGAGAAGGTAGTAGCTCTCGCACTAGTCGTGAAAGAGGATGAGAAAATGGTTGAGGAGTCCAGTGAAAAAGTGGCTGAGGATTCTGCTGCGATGATCTCCAGGAAATCTGCAGAAAAAGGCAAGAGTGTAAGAAAAGCAATGAAAAGGAGGGCTAATGCCAGTGAGGAACTTGGTTCCTCCAAGAATACCAAGATTTGTGATACCTAGGACGCTGACAAGAAAAAATTGAAAAACAAAAGGTGTTGTGGGGGGCGTACATAAGTAAGCTGAAGGCAAGGAATGCCATTCTCGAAGGTCCGCTCGGTCAGGTTTAGGAGGCACTTGGTTCCAGAAGCTCTTAAAGCACAGAGGTTACCCGTCTAACAAGAGAAAATGTCGATCTCAGGAAACAGGTTGAGGACCTGAAAGAGAGACTGCTCAACGAGCATGTGTTAGACAATGCTTGAATGGACATCCTTCTTCAAACCCTTGCCTCCTCATCTAGGCCTTTCCCTTCCAGTGCTCCCTAAACAATGTCCCTTTCCCAAGTGTCAAGTTCTTAGTATCTGTCCTCTGTTTTAGTTATGATGATGTTTATGACTAGTACTTTTGTTTTTGCTGTTTTTATTTTGTGGATGCGTCTGGAAATAGTGGAACTTCTCCCTGCTTAATTATCCAAAATTAATGAAAGCTTCCTCCTTTTGTTGTGTATACCTTACTCTTATGTTTTGTTTTCAGTCATGTATGTGTGCACACATGTGGCATGAGTTAACCAAGCTGGACTTATTTTTGCTTTATGTTTGTTACTGATCTTTTTATGATGCCAAAATGAGGAAAAATAGTTGAGAGGTAACAATATAGGGAACAGATTAACAAGATGAGGAACAGATTCAGGGGAAATACAGTTCACTCTGGTTCTTAGGGGAACTTGAATTATATGTTTTTCATCTAGACTTCTTAACGTTGTTTGCTTGTTTGTATTTTTTATGATGCCAAAAGGGGAGGATAAACTGATAATTAAGAAGAAGCACCGCACTGATTAAGGGGGAAGTACAAACTCTGGGGGAACTTTGTGAGGTTCCTGGTACATTATCTGATTTTTGTGGCTTTTTGCAGGATTATCAATTTTAAGTTTGTCATCATCAAAAAGGGGAAATTGATAGGTTATAAGTACCTTCGTTTTATGTTTTGATGATCTAACAAACTTACTGTCAAGAACCAGATAAGGAACCTGATACACATCCTCAAGAACTTAAAGATCAAACATAGTTCAACTCTTCAGAGTCAAATGAACAACATAGGGAACAGATAGCTACCAGTTCCCGAGGTGACTGTACAAGTCAACAAGTCTCCAGTTGGGGACACGGTTCAACTCTTCCGAGTCAAATGAACAACAGAGGGAACAGATAGCTACCAGGTCCCGAGGTGACTCTACAAGTCAACTCTTCACAGCTGTAAAGTTGCTGCTTGCACACGCTACAGTGCAGCAGTCAACTTTATGGGGAATGCTCTTTCCCTAACTTGTTTACATCATCCAAGTGATGTCACAAATGAGATATTAACATCAAGCAAAGGGAAAATAAATCACTTGCACATTCAAGAACTCATCAAGCATTCTCTCAAGTCGGTGTCAATCTTGCAAGTGATTCTCTAGGGCATCAAGAACGAACATCAACATAACCAAGGACCAGATCCAAATATTGAAGATATCTTATGTCCTTAGGTTTGTCGAGTATTTGTTATTTGTTCTTCATTTGTAAATTCTACCCAGCTTACTTAGAAGTATTTTTGTAGAAGATCTTTTGTAAATCATAAACCCTTGTGTTTGTGTCTTGGCTAGAGTTAGTCGAGTTGTAAAGTCTTTGTAATAGAGTTATTACAAAGTGACTTGTAATAGATTGTTACAAGTTAGCGAGGGATTAAAAGGTTAATTTCTAGGTTACAATAGGTTGTAATCTAAATTTGCTCAATAGTGAAGTTGAAATCCTACAAGGGTAGGTCGTGGTTTTTGGTCCCGTGAGCTGGGAGTTTTCCACGTAAAACTCCATTGTGCCATTTATTTACTGCAGTGTGCGTGTGTTCTGTGGGAACTAATAGAAAACTTGGTTCTCTATATAATTTGGTGTACCCTTAAATTCTATCACTTATCCAAAAATTTGAAGCATAAAGTTTAAACGTACAGAAGTCTAATCTTTAAGCTTACATATATTTAAAAGGCGAAATGGCTTCTTGGACACTTAAAGTTGCACCAGTTTATAAAGCCGATAAAGAAACTTACAATTTTTTCATTTGAACACTTCAACTTGACGGAGTGAGTACTAATAAACCACTTTGACCATTGACTAAGGCCTCGTTTTTTTTTAAGATTAAGACGTCTGAATCTGAATGCACGTCTGAATATTATGATGTGGTATGCAGAATCTGAACACTGAATGATTAAGACTGTTTATTTTTCAACATCTGAATACGTAATATATATATATATATTTCAAGATAAAAACATATACAATTAAAAAAAGTGATTAAATATTATATCAATTAGTGAAAATATTAACTTGAACAAAAAAAGTTCTTATTTGAGATAAATTGAAATATTATAAGATATAAATCAATATTTTATGTAAGATACAATTGTTAAACTATTTGAACTATAAATAAAAATTATATATAATAACAACAATTATAATAACAAAATGTAACCAAAAAAAAATTAAACATAAATTGATCTTTGAAGAGAGAGACGTGCGAAGGATGAAATTTGTTTTGGGTTTTAGAAGAAATAGCATGATGTCTAGAGAGAGAAAAGAAGCACCGGAAAAAAAGGCGTGTATTTTCGGTATTTTAACCTCTGAACGGAATTAAGACTCAATTAAAGGTCTGGCCGAATCAGACCTAATCAGACCTATTCAAACTTTTTAAAAATAAAAAAACAAATAATGGGCTAAGATCTGATTCATTCATATTCAGACCCTCATTAAGTGCAAACAAATGAGGCCTAAACCACTTTGACCATTGACTAAACTTATGTGACAGTGACTTAGATGATGTGGACAAATGCGTGTCAATCACGCAAAAAATGCGCGTGAATGCATTGATCCGACTAAAGAAAATACTATAATCAATAGAAAAAAAATTAAAATATGAAAAAGAAAAGGAAAAAAAAATGAACCCTAGCTTGTCATTACTCTCTTTCTTTTCTTCAACTTAAGCGAGGAGAGGGAGCATCACAGAGTATAATTCCGGCTAAATTCGATTTGAAGACTGTGTAGTTTTACTTATATCTTATGATTTTGTAGCAAAAACGGCCCAATCCTTCGTACTTGAAACGAACCCAGCTAGAGTTGAGCCAAAATCCAGTGACCAATGGATTTGCGATGTCAAATCTCACCCGAATACGCAGAAACTTATTGAACCCAGAAATATAACTCAGAAGGGATATTTCCAGAGAACAAAGGAGAAAGAATGAGAAGACATCCGCCTTGGATTGTCCATCAAGCAGCCCGAAGAACTCTATAACAATCATCTCCTTTTTTGTCATAAAACTCAAACATGTTGCCTATGATTTTAGGGGAACCGAGAAGAAGAAAGATAGTTGGGTAGAGAAGTGTCAGATTTTTCTCCTCTTTTTCTGTTTTTAATTTGTAGCTTATTTTTTGTTAATTTAATATTTAAAAATGAGATTACAAATAACAGATGTCAAGTAATAAATAGTTTAGCATATAACGTGTCGTATAGTCAGCGCAATTGTTATACACGCTCTACTAGATGTATTTATTAGTACGTATTTCATCAAGTTGAAATGTTCAAATGGAAAAGTTATAAGTTTATGTATCTATTTTACAAACAAATATAAGTTTAAGTGATCAAGAAGTCATTTCGCTTATTTAAAACCAAGAAAAAAGTATGTTATCAGCTGAAAAAAATGTGCATAATTCTATTTCTAATAAAGTTAAAATGTACTCATGATTCTTATGCTTAACTTAAGATGTCAGTATTGCTAGTCTTTATCTAATAAAACGTCATCATTATCATGATCATTATATGACGTTTGTGCTATAGGATTCCTACTAGGCAATTTTACTTTTCTTTTTTGGTTTTCCTTTCCATATTGAGTCTGCACCGAGTCTATAATCTTCCTTCCATAAGCTAGTAGTTTGCCTAAAAACAAATAATCAAAAGAAGCTATCACCACTTCCTGTTTTGCTTTCTTAGCGAAATGCTTGCTTCCGTTCAAATCAACTATTGTTCATTTTCCTTTCGACTTTGCCTATTCAAAGCTCAATCTTTTGTACACTATACCTTTTTTTGACACTTATTACAAAAATTATTCAGATTTTGTATATTTTTTTTAGCTATCAAATATAAATAATTTTTGGCGCGTGCTAAAAAAAAAATTTACATTCTTTGAGTTAATACCTAAAAACCCCTTAGACTATCACTTTTTTATCAGTCTTTCACTTAAACTATTCGATGTCCTTAAAAATCCCCTAAACTACATTGCCGCTCGTATTAAAAACCCATCGTCGCTGGCCTGGCATAACATTTGTAGATACTTGCTTGGGAGTGCGTCAAAACTGAAAAAACCCATCAAAATAGCCCACCTAATAAAAAATATTGGCTAATTAGCCCTCTTTAAATTCTCATTATTTCAGTTATATCCATCTTTCTTCCTCAGTTTTCACCATTCTCCTTATTTTTCACTTTTCTTCTTTATTTTTCACCTTCTTCTTCATTTTAAAACCGTTTTTCTTCAATTCTCCATCTGGATTTCCGCTGAAAAAATTTCCCCCCCTCTTGTTTCCTTTGAAATTATTTATTCTCTTTCTAGTTTTAGTCTTCTTTCATGTTACACATATTGTTGAAAGAATACCAATTTAAATCTTCTTATTAAATTCGACACGTTGTATAGAATAAAGTTGGATCTCTTGAACCGTCTTTAAGTAATCTGGAATTAGAGAATGTAATTGCTGGATAATAATTTTTTTATTTGCGAAATTTAATTTTGTGTAATCTTTTTTATGTAATATAAGATGACTTTTAAGAAATACAACACTATATGCCTTTATTTGTATTTTAACTGTGCTAAAAAGTGAATACAAATAATGACTTATCAATTGGAGTCTAGCATAAAGCAGAATCAAAATTAAAACTAAAATTAACACTGTACATTAGATATTATTTTGACCAAAACTCCTATAATTGATCAATCATTCGAGAGTAATACATCATGAGTAAACTGTATAAATTTTTTGTACAAACCACAAGTTAATATAGTTAGACAGACGTACTTTAAAAGTCTAACATGAGGTTTTAATATATAGGGAAATATAGTTCAGGGGTTTTTGGGGACACCAGATAATTTAAGTAGGTAACTGGCAAAAAGTGATAGTTCAGGAAGGTTTTAGGCTGAGTTAAATATCCACATGTAGTGCTACATATCACGCCTTTTAGATGTCACAACCCGAAATCCCGCCGTCGGGACCGTGATGGCGTCTAACATTGAACCCGCTAGACAAGCCAACGTTATCGGTTATTCTAACTTGTTTTCTTATTTTTAATAATTTATAGGTGATATACAAGATCGGTATAAATAAAAATGCGGAATAAATGAAAACTAACGACTTAATTAAATACTATTACAATTTCCACAATAAAATTCCCAAAATTCGGTGTCACAATTTCACGGACTGTCTATGAATACTACTGTCACGACCCCAAATCCTAACATGCTGTGATGGCACCTATCGTGGAACTAGGTTAGCCAACCATCACCTTAATATGCGTTTATTCAATTATAATAGTTCACCATTTAATAATAAGCATGCAACCATAGCACAAAAAATATAATTAAGTCTTAGCGTCCCCATAATATTCTAAACAAAATCCCAAGAACTGGAGTCAATAGTCATGAGCATCTAAGGATAAATAAATCTAACTCTGCTAAAACTATAATGTATATCTCTGAATCAAATGCTAAAGATAAATAAGGAAGGGAAATGGAGAAGCTGTGGACGTTGGACAGCTACCTCGAAATCCCGTGACTGCTGCTAACGAACAAGGAAACTACTGCTCCAAATCGGTACCTGGGTCTATGCACAGAGGCACATGGAGTCTTTATGAGTACGCCAACTCAGTAGTAATGAAAAAAAATCACAATCTGAGAGATATAAAGCACACAACAGTTACACCATTCCACAACAACCAGTAAAACATCAAGTTCCCAAGTAGTATTCAGCAATTTCATAAGTTAAAAAACCAGTTCCAAACTCCTTTGAGAATAAGTAATATAAGTATATCTCAGTGAAATTCTCAGTAAAACTCAATTTGAAAATGAAGTAAATCATAGTTCGAAAACATAGTAAAATCATCATAAATCTGCCCCTCGGGCCAAAATCAATTATCGTAACCATTGGCCTCAGGCATTTCCTCAATCACTCAGTATTAAACATCACTCAGTATCAATCATCACTCAATATCAGCCCCACGGGCAATCATCATCACTCAATCGGTACCGGCGCTCACTGGGGGTGTGTTACAGACTCCAAAGGGGCTCCTACAGCCCAAGCGCAATAATAACATAAGGCCTGGAAGCCTTCTCATCTCTCTCATGAGGCCTGGAAGCCTCCTCACATCTCTCATAAGGACTGGAAGACTCCTCACATCACTCATAAGTCCTGGAAGCCTCCCCACCTCTATCATAAGGCCTGGAAGCCTCCTCACATCACTCATAAGGCTTGGAAGCCTCCTCACCTCTCTCATAAGGCCTGGAAGCCTCCTCACAATATAGGCCTGAAAGCCTCACTCAGTCAGACACTCTCAAATAGCCCTTAGGCCATAAACAAACCGGGTTCTCGATCCAAAACAATATTTTATTTTTCAAGAAATAGTATCAAAATACTCTGAGTGTCAAAACAATTTATCAAGAAAAGACTGAGTGTAAATCACAACATATCAAGTGAGGAAACACAGTAAAACAGTCCCCCAAGGGGTAAACAGATCGGCACTAGGCCCCAAACACGGCTTACAGCCCAAATCATATCATAATAAAATAGTACTAATTAAGCATAGGCTTAAAAGTCGGTTTAGCAACTCAATAGTCGCCTAAATAGGAAAGATATTTCCAAAGTTTCCACCTTTTTATTTCAAAACTCGTGAAAGGGTGCATAGTCTGGGGTTTCATACACTCAGGACAGGATTTCAAGTTATTACTTACCTCAAAACTAGCCTGAAAACTATTTCGCAACACGCTTGCCTCTCGAATAAACCTCTGAAGGCTCCAAATCTACCAAGTTCATATTTTTATCATCAATATATGCTTAAGGAACGAATTCCAATTGAAAAATATCGAATTTAACTCAAAAATCCGAAATAGGTCAAAACCCGGGCCTCCGAGACTACGTCTCGAAATTCGATGAAAATTACAAAACTGAAATCCTTACTCACTCACGAGTCTATACATACCAAATTTATCAAAATCCGATCACATATGATCCCTCATATCATCAATTAAGGACTTTGAAGATTTTTACCATTTTCAACCCATATATTACCCATTTGAACTCAACAATCTTCCCACAAACCTTGTTTGTACTTACATGTATTTATAATACTCTTACACCAAGAATCATACTCTTAATCACCCATGTTTACCCACCCAAACTCGAAATTAAAGACTAGGGTAGAAATCCTTACCTCTTAGATGAAGATCTTGTGATTGGGTTTCTTGATTCTTGAAGATTGATGCAAGATTAGATGATTTGAATGTTGGGTTTCCTCCTTCTCTCTCTAAAAAGCTCTCACCTCTCTCTAGAATGCTCAGAAAATCACCCCAAAATAAACCCCAAAGCCTATTTATCAAAACGGGGCCGAGTTATGAAAATAGGAAGATTAAGCCCCCGAAATAAGGTCTACGATCGCATAATGCGTCGCAGAATGGGTCTGCGGATCGCATACACGTTGCATAACTCAGTGCCAAAACTGGGCAGTTCTGGAGCACTCTGCGACCTGTTTTGCGGTTGCATATCAAGTATGCGGACCGCATAATTGATATGCGATCGCATAATCACTTTCACAGGATCGCATTTTTCCAGATTTTGATAATTTGATCATAACTTTGTGTAGGAATGTCCAAATGACAAAACTAGACTCAAAGAGCTTTCATTTTATAGGTTATACATCATATAACACTTCATATATTGAGAGGTATGCTCGTTTGAAGTTAGATCTTGTGCAAACTCACTTGAAACTTTATCCCATCATAAAACTTTCAACTTGACTTAGCCTTAGGGCTCTTCTTAGACCCTAAACCATTTTTAATGCACCTCGTACATATATTGTCATGATAAATTGATATCATTCAAATTACCAGTCTTGTTCATACCCGAATTGATATCATTAGCATCCGTCAATCTTCTTAATGGTCTTAAAACACTTAGAAATTTTTTCGTGGTGTTACATTCTCCCCCACTCAAGAACATTCGTCCTCGAATGTTTTACAAGTCATGATTAGGCACAACATTATCCTATTTTCACTTTAACCATCATCTCTTATTATTCTCGACTTCATATAGATCTTAGATATCCTTCCAACATTTCAACTTTCTTAAGGCCCCAAAATTTGGCTAACTCTCAAATTTTTCAAAAATTTCGGCAGAGTCTCCCCTGCAATTGGGCCTATCCACCTGTCAGAGTAACACCAAAACAACTCCCAACAACATGTTCACAACCCAACAAAGTACCACAAGTATATCAATAACACCAATCTCCACATTACAAGCCCGACATTATCACAATGATATCTTGACATGAAACGCATCATATGTATGATCATAACCACATCTCTGGTCTTAATAGTTGTTCATAATTAATTCCAACATCATCAATAAATCTCATATTAACCACCACCTCATTTCAAATCTTTCACAATACTGACAACAGAATGTGAGGCATGAAGACCTCATGATTACTTACTCGGATTAATGAGTCACATTTAACGCCACCTGAGAACTCATCTCATAAGCTAAAACTCAATGTTTACAGCACGAAAATGGCTGAATATGAACATAAAATATACAAGAATTATCAAATCAACCTAACATGCATGACTCCCTTTTAATATTATCGTACGAATTAAACTTTACAAAGGAAAACTTTAAACTCGTAAATATTTTACCACAAGGACCTTGTCCTTACATAACCTCCACCGCGGCTTGCAGCCCGGTTTAAATATTTCACATTATATAAAGAAAAATACGAGGATCTCGTCCTCACTCCGTACCACAAGTATGTTTCACATTGTGCCAATTGCAGTTTTCAATTTCCTTTCTTTCTTCTTCTCAATAAATTTCGTAAATATTTTTCATAACGCATAACGAACCCTCATACCGGTAGGGCATATAATTCATAAAAATTGGAATCAATTATTCCGAAACACATTAAACCCATTGTAGCGAATAATAAGCATTACTTTAACCTTACCCCAAAAATCCTTGGAGCCCAATTTCGAACATCCAGAATTCTTTTCAAGACCCGAATCTCATATCCACACACTATATAAGTCTGAACAAACTGTGTCAAGCCATAACAATAACCCCAGATATAATCGCATAACATACTACACAACTCGTATACTCGCAACACCGTTCTCGATCACCATAACTACTCAAACCAACCAAGTACTAGTAGGAAACCCCACATTAAACAGAACCTCGCTCCAAAACCTTCGTACACCATCGATAATGAAAGAAACATACAGGAACTCACAATACACAACACGTTCCTCATACCGGTAGAAAATATCTGGTTTAAACCATCAAGCACTTGGAAATCCATTTCCTCCTAATCAAGTTATCAGAACTAAATTCCTCTAATTCGACCAGGCCACGCAGGTCATAAAACCCAAAAGTATTTCCATATTACTACAACTAGTTCAACAAAAAATCTTTACAAGCTTAGGTAACACAAACCATAAAATACCTCAATTCATTCTCGTGACAATCAATTCAACTTTCTCGACTAGAGTCAAATTCAAATTTCAACACATACACCCTGTTAGTAGAAAAGAAACTCTCTACTCAACATTATAAGGAACACACCTACGTAGATTATTCAGCATGAGATAACCCACATGGTTAACCTCAAATTGGCATCTTGTTATACCCTTTCATAACCACAGAAATGATCTGTTTATTAGAACTCTTAGTCTCAAGGTCCATGAAGCGCACAATTTACCATATTTGGTCCCAATTCCACCACTTAATAGATAACACACCCCTAATAATTTATCATCCCATGAGGGATACCCCCATAATTCCTACGTGCCACCAAAATAACTTGAATATCAACAGTTGATCCAACAAAAGAGTGCTGTAACACCAATGATGCACCCTTACTCAAACACATTGCCTTAAGCACATTGTCCTTTATGAATGTATACTCTCATCCAGCCACCCAATAGTGGTATCCTTTACCTAATCATCTGAAACTACCAGTTCTGACCTTCCTTCCAGAACTGAATTGTGGCCTCACATATGCCACTCTCCACTATACACAAAATACAGCATATGCCATGCATCCTATGATAAATATGAGAACTTCATGTTCCCTTCCTATCCACAAACAACTACGTACCCAACTAGCCAAGAACTTTCCATTGATCCCACTTAAAAGCAAAATCACTATACATCACATGGCCCTCACGCTAGTAGAAATATACATCTCCAATCGTGGTAGAAATCATCAAGGACTTCCGAATCACATTTGTACAACACCAAACCGCCAGGACTGAATCCTTCTAACTCAACCAAGCTACGCATGCCACCAAATTCCAAGAGAATTGCTAATAAACACCTGTAACAACTCACTACCTTATAAACACCCAAAGAACTAACCATATCCCTTATCATGCTGATTCGACCTACTACCAAGCTGTCCTATTTATCCAAGTTCCTTCTGACTTACCTTCGAATTAATATGTCTTCTTGCCATTTCATTTTTTTTGTCAAAATCAAACACCTTGAACACATATAACCATCAAATCACACTCACCACGCAGTCATTTAGTCAAAAAGTTCCATTAATAAGGACACAAACGGACATATAAGTCCCCAAATACGAGTGCTCACACAAACAAAATCTCAGCACTCAAGCCACAGACAAAATTCGGCCTCAAGTCCTTCCGACTGGCCCATTATTAACATGCAAACAGTCACATCTCACCCATGGAAGTCACCAGCCGCCAAAGCAAAACTGATACTAAGCGCTCGCGTGCGCATTCGAATACATGAAAGGAATTCAAAGAGTTACGCTTTTGGCTGAATAAATTGATTCGCACGATAAGAATTCAAGAATATGGAATGTTTCCTAAGAGTTCTGCAGCCTCTCGAAGATAAGTACAGACGTCTCCGTACCGATCCACAAGACTCTACTAAACCTGCTCATGACCGTTGAGTCCTATGTAACCTAGAGCTCTGATACCAACTTGTCACGACCCCAAATCCTAACAGGCCGTGATGGAGCCTATCGTGGAACTAGGCTAGCCAACCATCACCTTACTACGCGTTTATTCAATTATAATAGTTCACCATTTAATAATAAGCATGCAACCATAGCACAAATAATATAATTAAGTCTTAGCGTCCCCATAATATTCTAAACAACCTCCCAAGAACTGGAGTCAATAGTCATGAGCATCTAAGGATAAATAAATCTAACTCTGCTAAAACTATAATATATATGTCTGAATCAAATGCTAAAGGTAAATAAAGAAAGGAAATGGAGAAGCTGTGGACGCTGGACAGCTACCTCGAAATCCCGTGACTGCTGCTAACGAACAAGGCAACTACTGCTCCAAATCGGTACCTGGGTCTGTGCACAGAGGTACACGGAGTCTTTATGAGTACGCCAACTCAGTAGTAATGAAAACAAATCACAGTCTGAGAGATATAAAGCACACAACAGTTACATCATTCCACAACAACCAGTAAAACATCAAGTTCCCAAGTAGTATTCATCAAAATCATAAGTTAAAAAACCAGTTCCAAACTCCTTTGAAAACAAGTAAATATCAGTATATCTCAGTGAAATTCTCAGTAAAACTCAATTTGAAAACGAAGTAAATCATAGTTCGAAAACATAGTAAAATCATCATAAATTTGCCCCTCGGGCCAAAATCAATTATCGTAACCATTGCCCTCAGGCATTCCCTCAATCACTCAGTATCAATACTCACTCAGTATCAATCATCACTCAATATCAGCCCCACGGGCAATCATCATCACTCAATCGGTACCGGCGATCATTGGGGGTGTGTTACAGACTCCGGAGGGGCTTCTACAGCCCAAGCGCAATAATAACATAAGGCCTGGAAGCCTTCTCATCTCTCTCATGAGGCCTGGAAGCCTCCTCACATCACTCATAAGGCCTGGAAGCCTCATCACCTCTCTCATAAGGCCTGGAAGCCTCCTCACATCACTGTCCTGGAAGCCTCCTCACCTCTCTCATAAGGCCTGGAAGCCTCCTAACAATATAGGCCTGAAAGCCTCACTCAGTCAGACACTCTCAATTAGCCCTTAGGCCATAAGCAAACCGGGTTCTCGACCCAAAACAGTGTTTCATTTTTCAAGAAATAGTATCAAAATACTCTGAGTGTCAAAATAATTTATCAGGAAAAGATTGAGTGTAAATCACAACATATCAAGCGAGAAAACACAGTAAAACAGTCCTCCAAGGGGTAAACAGATCGGCACTAGGCCCCAAACACGGCTTACAGCCCAAATCATATCATAATAAAATAGTACTAATTAAGCATAGGCTTAAAAGTCGGTTTAAAAACTCAATAGTGGCCTAAATAGGAAAGATGTTTCCAAAGTTTCCACCTTTTTATTTTAAAACCCGTGAAAGGGTGCATAGTCCGGGGTTTCATCCCTCAGGACAGGATTTCAAGACATTACTTACCTCAAAACTAGCCCGAAAACTATTTCGCAACACGTTTGCCTCTCGAATCAACCTCCGAAGGCTCTAAATCTACCAAGTTCAGATTTTTATCATCAATATATGCTTAAGGAACGAATTCCAATTGAAAAACATCGAATTTAACTCAAAAATCCGAAATCGGTCAAAACCCGGGCCCCCGGGCCCACATCTCGAAATCCGAAGAAAATTACAAAACTGAAATCCTTACTCACTCACGAGTTTATACATACCAAATTTATCAAAATCCGATCACATATGACCCCTCAAATCATCAATTAAGGACTTTGAAGATTTTTACCATTTTCAACCCAATCATTACCCATTTGAACTCAACAATCTTCCCGCAAAACTTGTTTGTACTTACATGTATTTATAATACTCTTACACCAAGAATCATACTCTTAATCACCCATGTTTACCCACCCAAACTCGAAATTAAAGACTAGGGTAGAAATCCTTGCCTCTTAGATGAAGATCTTGTGATTGGGTTTCTTGATTCTTGAAGATTGATGCAAGATTAGATGATTTGAATGTTGGGTTTCCTCCTTATCTCTCTAAAAAGCTCTCACCTCTATCTAGAATTCTCAGAAAATCACCCCAAAATAAACCCTAAAGCCTATTTATCAAAATAGGGCCGGGTTATGAAAATAGGAAGATTAAGCCCCCGAAACAAGGTCTGCGATCGCATAATGCGTCGCAGAATGGGTCTGCGGATCGCATACACGTCGCATAACTCAGTGCCAAAACTGGGCAATTTTAAAGCACTCTGCGACCTGTTTTTGCGGTCGCATATCAAGTATGCGGACCGCATAATGATATGCGATTGCATAATCACTTTCACAGGATCGCATTTTTCCAGATTTTGGTAATTTAATCATAACTTTGTGTAGGAATGTCTAAATGACAAACGGTTAGAAGCTTTGGAAACTAGACTCAAAGAACTTTCATTTGATAAGTTATACATCATATAACACTTCATATATTGATAGGTATGCTTGTTTGAAGTTAGATCTTGTGCAAACTCACTTGAAACTTTATCCCATCATAAAATTTTCAACTTGACTTAGCCTTAGGGCTCTTCTTAGAACCTAAACCATTTTTAATGCACCTCATACATATATTGTCATGATAAATTTATATCATTCAAATTATCAGTCTTGTTCATACCCGAATTGATATCATTAGCATCCGTCAATCTTCTTAATGGTCTTAAAACACTTAGAAATTTTTCCGGGGTGTTACAACTACAAGTATAGGTCTGAACAAATAAAGTACCACTGTCTCAGAAATATGTAAAGACAGGAAAGAAATAGGATAGAAGGTGACGCCAAGGCCTGTGGATGCCTGCAGGACTACCTCACTGTCATATGATGAACCGAAATGAGCCACCTAGATCAGTAACCACTGGGTCCAGCACCGGGATCTGCACAACAAAAATTGTGCAGGTGTAGTATCAGTACAACCGACTCCATGTACTGAGTAAGTGCCGATCCTAACCTCAGCGAATTAGTGACGAGGCCAAGATACGACAAATAATATCACATGTGCAGTTTAATAATACATAAAGGAAATAACGACAGAAAATAAGCAATTAAGTACAAAAACATGGGAAATACATGCTGGGAAAAAGGGGTAGCAATTACTGAAATGACGAAACAAAGCAAAAGTTGAAGTATTTAAATAATAACAGGAATTAACAACACTGAACAAACAAGTAAATAGAAACGGCACGGCATGTCCCCTCGTGTATAGAATATCACAAACAACAGTTTGGCAAGAAAGTCAACAATAAGAAACCATAAATGCAAAGAAACAATCAACAGGAATAATACCGTCCTGACAAGGGACACATCTATAACCCATCCTACACAAGTGTATAGTTTAACAAAATATTCCTCAACTGAACAAATACTCAACCATATTCCCAACCAAGGATTTTCATCAAATGAATAACTACCAAGTTGATATTGAATCCGCAACACTATAAATCTCAATGAAATCACATAATTGCTAATATCCGACTCACGGTCATGCTTGACAACAATATATAGGTACTTGTCACCTCACCTATACATTGAACATGGAATAAACACGTAGCAAATATGACGCAACACCTATTCCCTCAAGCTAAGGTTAGGACAAACATTTACCTCGACTCCCACGATCAAATCAAGCCTCAAGCACCACTTTTCCTTTTGAACCCGACTCCAAATCAATCGTATCTAGACATAATTGACTCAATAACATCAATAAATGCTAAACAATTCAATTCCAATACTTAATTATAGGTTTTCTAGCATTCTTCCAAAAAATCAAAAAATCGACCCGGGCCCGCTTGGTCAAAATACGAGGTTCCAAAATCCGATCACCCATTCATCCACGAGCCTGAATATATAATTTGTTTTGAAATCCGACCCCAAAACGAGGTCAAATTCCCAATTAATCAAAAAGCCCTAACTCTACCCAAATTCCTAATTTTCTACCCTTAATCTCATGTTTTTAGGCCTAGAATTCTAATGGATGATGATGAAAATGAAAGAAAATGAGTCTAAGATCACTTATCTATGAAGCTATGGTGAAGAAGTTCTTCAAAAATCGCCCAAGGAGGTGTGGAGAAGAAGAAGTTATGAAAAATGGAGAAATTCCAGTAATGTGTATTCTGTTTTTGAAATAATATAACTGGGCAAAAATTGTTCTTCGCGTTCGCGGGCCCCTGACCGCGTTCGCGAAGGTTTGATTTATTTAGCCTATGCATTCGCGAGCTTTTGGCTGCGTTCGCGTAGCATTAATACCACCCAGTACCCACTTACCCTACGCGTTTGCGATCCTGTGGACGCGTTCGCGTAGGGTCCCAACACTACCCTCCCCAAGGTCCCCTTGCACTACGCGTTTGCGTGAGGCCCTTCGCATTCGCGTAGAGCTCCCCCCAAGCTCCGCGTTCGCGTCCAAGGCCTTGCGTTCGCGTAGGGTAATTTCACCCCCAACCCACATTGCTCATCGTGATCGCATGGATTGAGCCGCGATCGCGAAGAGTAAAACACTGGACACCAGAAACCAGCATTTAACACCAGATTTTTGCGAAGTGTTACACCCCGACGCCTACCCGAAACTCATCCGAGCTCTCGGGGCTCCAAACCATATATGCACCCAACCTCAAAAATATCCTACAGACTTATTCGTGCGATCAAATCGTCGAAATAACATCATAAACATCGAATTAAACCCCAAACTCAATGAAATTTCTCAAAACCTCTTTAAACATCAAATTTTGCATTTATGATCCGAATCACGTCAAATGAAGTCTGTTTCTTACCAAACTTTACATACATAACAAATATACTATATCGAACCTGTACCGGGCTCCGAAACCATATTACGGGCCCGATACCACAAGTTTCACATAAGATTTTATTTTCAAAAACTTCTTATATTTTCAGAAAACAATTTCTTTTAAAAATTCATTTCTCGGACTTGGGACCTCGAAATTCGATTCCGGGCATACGATCAAGTCCCATATTTTTCTACGGATCCTCCGGGACCGTCAAATCACGGGTCCGGGTCCGTTTACCAAAAATATTGACCAAAGTCAACTTTATTCAAATTTTAACACAAAACATCATTTTTATCAATTCTTCACACAAAGGCTTCCCGCCTACACGCCCCGGTTGCGCACGTAAATCGAGGTGAGATAGAAGGAGGCTTTCATGGCCTCGGAATACAGATTTAGCTAGAAATACACGGGATGACCTTTTGGGTCGTCACATTAGACAATTAGGAATGTGTACTAGACGCACCTCTAAAAATGCAATGAGGAAATTTTAATACGAAAGACAATATAGTTCGAAGCGATTTTGAAAACACCTACTCCCTTCGTTTCAATTTATGTGAATCTATTTCCTTATTGGTCTGTTCCAAAAAGAATGATCCCTTTCTATATTTGGTAATAATTTAGCTGAAACTTACAATTCTACCCTTAATGAGAAGTTTTTATAACCACACAAATACTCTGGTCCTTTTTGACTTGTTTAGGACCACAAATTCCAAAAGTCTTTATTTTTTCTTAAATTTCATACCCGGTCAAATAGGTTCACATAAATTAGAACGTAGAGAGTAATAGTTTAAGCTGGAAACTAACCCAAGAAAAAAAACTTGATAGTTTAGTACGGCTTTAAGGTATTAACTCAAAATCTTTTGAAACCACAAGAAAAAGAATGAAAAGCTGAGAGTTAAGAAAAGGACGTTCGTGTATTGATAAAGAGTAGTGGTATCCCACGCGATGCAAAATGAATGTGGATGTCCTTTATATGTAACGTTGGCTTGGACGACCCGCCAAAAGGCGCCACTTATGCCAGCTGGCGCAGACCACGATCTTTTAAAAATAAAAAAGTTAAAATTTTATAGTAATTCGTATTGATTATTTCATACTCCTATATAAGATAGTTTTAATTGAACATCATTCTTAATTACATATTCTAGGTTTTCCAAATTAAATACATGATATCATTCTTTAACAAAAACTAATGAATTAAAAGCAAACCTAGCACCTAGCTACGCAATTTTTAAAATTACTAAATAAATAACAATAAAATAAGACAATTCATTATTCATATATGACCGGACAAAGCCATGAAATTCTTCCCTAATTCCTGTAAGTATATTCTAGAAATTTTGGTCAAGTAGGCCAAGTAACATGAAGATGAAGTTAACTCAAAACAACTTAATTGAGAAAAGAAAAGAAAGACAAATGTCATATCCTCAATAAAATTAATCAAGCTAAACAAAATGTGTTTGTTCTTGTGAAAAGTTATTAAAGAAATCAGAAAAAATGATGTGACTGGTTAACGACACTACACGTCTAAAATCTTGCTCAACTTAGTTTCAAATAAATTTACACTGCCTTATTTTCCGTATGTTTCATCAAAATAGATTAGACATTATCAATTTTGATACTTCTGCTGTTTTAATTTAAAAAAGAACTTTTAAATCTTGTGATTTTAAACTAAATTATGTGTAGTGTATATATACTGTAATTATATTATTTTATAAAATATTAAAACATGGGACTTACCCCCATGCCTCGGGGATTACGCTTCGCTGAGGCATGTAAAACAAATCGCCTTACGCCCATGCCTTTTAAAATACCGACAGTGCTCCCAAAATTATTAAATTTACAGCTTACAATTTAGTAATATTGTAAAAACAGAATTGCGTAATAATTGTAAGCCCGATTATATATATATTGTGCTCTATCCCCTAAAAAATTAGTCAGAACAATATATTATACACTACTTACAAGCACAAATAACTTGAGTCGAAAAGAATAAAGTTTGTTACATGGAGGAATAAAAAGAGTGACTAATCTGCAATTTGAACTTTGAACTTGCTGATATGAAGGAGAATGAAGTTCTCTTTGTATTTATAAAAAATAATAATTTAATATTTGTTACTTTTAGGAGATATTAGCAGACTAACCGACAAGATAAATAATTGCAAAAGGCCATAAGTTAGAGCTTCAATCAATAAATAAAGGTCTTGACTTTTCAATTTAATACATTTCAGTTTTTTCTTAAAACTTTTAAGTAATTACAAGCTAACTTTTCAGAATTTTGATATTATATGAAAGACATATTCAATAAATTTTATTTTAATTTAAAAAAGTCTCTCAGACTTACGCCTCAATCGCTCGGGCGTACGCCCCGAATTGCTGGACGCACGTCTCTTGAGACTTTTGTCCCACACATCATTTCAGGGCATTTTTAGCACGCTCAAAAATACCTTTTAAAACACTGGCAACTGTATAACTTTAAACAACTACTTTTGAATTTCCATTGTATCAAAACTCTAATTATAAGATCAAAACTAAGCATGAAAACATATCAACTTAAATCCAACTTTTTATTTTCCTTTTTGGAATTTTCCTTGGTTCCATTTTGTCCGAATTTGAGAGTTCCAATTGATTTTGGACTCTGCTGACATTTGATTTTGATAAGAAGAGACCTCACCATTTTTTTGTGGTCCGTAGTGTACACGATATCTACCACTTGAGGCAGCCACCAAAGCTCTGACATGGACAACTTTTACTATGTCCACAACTGCCAAACAATCATTGGGTGACACATTATTATATTACTATTTTTCTTTTGTCCATATTTAGTAAAATATTCAGTAAAAAATCTCAATTTAATATTTAGCTAATTTTGCAATATTACCATAATCTCTCTCCCTCTCTCTATATATATACACTTCATTGGAGTTTAAAAGAAAATCAAAAGAGATGAAGTACTCTATTTCCTCTCTCTGTTAAGGTCGTGTTTGGTTGAACACTACAGTTCAGGTGAGAATCATTCGGAGGCGCCAAACAAGGCTCTGAAATGTATATGATATTCAAGCGATTGATCATCGGTGGAGAGATTGTTGAAGAAGAAGGCGAGTGGGAAAAAGAAAGATAAAGAATTCAAATAGAGTACGGCTTTAGCTAAATATTCGTAGGATTATTCAGTTTTTTTCTAGAAGATTTTGAAAGTATCTAGAAGATTCAGCAGTGAGAATCCAGCTTACGGTAAAATTCTCTCCAGATTCACAGTTTCTGTTATATAATATTTGATTCTGAAATTATTCAGGAGATACTGGATTATTTTTCAATTTTGAATTTCCATAACGGTTATGTTCTCTCTGTGTGTGTATATATATATATATATGTTTTGTTGATGAAAAGAGTTTTGTTTCAGGTGAGAGAATTGAGGCAATGGCGGCAACAATGATGAGGAAAGAGGCGGCGAATGTGACCGGAGTTGAATCTCAGTCACCTGTGGCGGCGGCGAAGATGAAAAATGAAGTGCAATTCGCGAAGTGCGAGTGCTGCGGATTGACGGAGGAATGTACGGAGGCGTACATAGCGAGAGTGCGGGAACGAAATCAAGGGCGGTGGATATGCGGACTGTGCGCAGAAGCGGTGAAGGATGAGATGGTGAGATCGTCGTCGTCGGAGAGAAGGATCGGAAGAGATGAAGCTTTAAATCGGCATATGACATTTTGTAAGAAGTTCAGAGCAAAAAGTCTGCCAAAAAATCCGACGGACGAATTAATATCGGCGGTGAAGCAGTTGTTACTGCGGAGCTTGGATTCGCCGCGGTCAAGCAGACAGGGTGTGGTTCGATCTCAGAGTTGCTTTTCAGCTATTGATAGTTGAATTTGAGTCTTTGGTAGTATTGGATTCGCCGCGGACGAACTTCCGCTTGATTTTCAATCAGAGTTGCTTTTCAGCTATTGGTATTATTCGGGTAAATTAATAGATTATCAGTGGAAGTTATTAGGATTAAATTCTTAGTGTGGTATGCAAAAATTGAACCGATTATGCATTTGCTTGATTTAGTTGTTGTTGTTGTTAAACAATTCTTTGGTAAAATATATCTGTTTGGATCGTACGTATATTGGTGAATCAATTGATGAAAATTTGGCTTTAATTTTGCAAAGTTGTTAGATCTTATGCCTAATTTCTGATGATCTATCAGAATTACTTCCCCTTATGGGTGGTTTCGTTATATACTGTTTAATGGAATGGTTCATCTTATTACCACACAATTAATATCTATTAAACGTCATGCAGTTAATTGAACTGTAGACTTTTAATTGGTAGGAAAGGCAGAAAAAGAAATTTTTTGAACTACTTCAATATTTGCACATCTAGATTCAAGGCAATTTGATATGAACGTGTTAATTGTCCATGGACCTGAAATAACTTCTGATTGAAAATAAGAGGAGAAAATCTTTTGGAGGGGAGTCTTGGGGTGCCTCTTGCAAAAATCACTTGCAAACAGTACACCTTTGTAGTCCGGCCTTTTCTCGGACCCTGCGCATAGCGTTAGCTTAGTGTACCGAGCTGTTCTTTAGTCTCCTAATGCAGAAATTGAGCCAAAATGTTTTTGGATATGCATGGTTCAACAGTTCAAGTGGTTAACTATAAGCAATTATTGAGTGGACAAAGCCAGCTTATTCCACTTTCTTCAGCGTTTACTCTCATTCTTTTAATGAGTAAACCATAAAACATTTCTCATTTTCCGCTTGATTTTCTTGGTCTGAGGGAGAACTTGATGTAAAGTTTTAGAAATGTAAATATGCATGTAATCTGTTTTTTCCTTCTTTTTTCGGGTTCCGATATCTTTTCCTGGGTGAAGATGCGCTTTTACACATGCAATAGCAGAAGAGAAAGAGACAACTGGAGTTTAGAGAAATTTACTTTTACAATGCCGTGGATTTGGAGAATAGAGGAGTCAATTAGACTAAACTATGCCTATCAAACGGATTTTTTAAATTTTGGATTGCCAAATGCCTATTTTATCTTCTAAATTATAAATATTTTATCTTCTTTATTTTTTTTAAAACTTTTAATATTATGATTTCCCCTTTTTGATTTATATTATGGACTTACCTATAGAATAAATAAATATTATTTAAAAATTTAAAAATAAAAAAATATTTAAGAATCCATAATGTTGGAATAACAAAATAATGAGCATAGTAAAAAAAACTAATTAGAATAATTTGTTCGTAATAATAATTTTAGTATTTATTAACAACAAAAACTCAAAAATTTATTGCACAATTCAGAATGAAAGAAAATAAAGGTTGTAAAATATATATTTCATGCAAGTAATATAAAAATAATTATTTAAATAAAGGTGTGTATATATATATATATATATTATATTGTTGAAAATTATACTCTATTAAATTACATATTCCGTCACGATTTACCATAGCATATTTTACCCTATACAGATAGTCACCATGCTTTCCGGTGATATATTTTTGTGTCGTTGGAAAGTTGGTAGAAACATAATAATATAATTGAGTATAATTTTCAAGAATATATAATGTATATTATAAAAATATCTTTATTTAAATAATTATTTTTATATTACGTGCATGGAGTATATATTTTACAACCTCGATTTTCTTTCATTCTGAATTGTGTAAATAAATTTTTGAATTTTTGTTGTTAATACTAAAATTATTATTACTAACAAATTATTCTAATTAATTTTTTACTATGCTCATTATTTTGTCATTCCAACATTATATATGTTTAAATGCTTTTTATTTTTTTAATTTATAGATAATATTTATTTATTCTATAGGTAAGTCCATAATATAAATTAAAAAGAGAAAAGTCATAATATTAAAAAGTTTAAAGAAAATAAAAAGAAGATAAATTTTGATAACTTAGAGGGTAAAATAGGTATTTGACAATCCAATATTTGAAAAATCTAGTTGAGTGACCTTCTGAGTGCAATAGGTATAGTTCAGTGATTTTATTGTTACAAACAAAAGAAAAGTGACTTTAGAAGATAATTAGGGATAGTTGAATGATTATTTGAGTAATGGACTCGAGAACAAAGTGCAAATCCAGCGCCTTTGATCAAATACTTCACAAAATATAAGAGTGATCTAATTGATTTCTGAAGCAAAATATCTAGTTGTTGGTGGTGCTTTTGATTAATTAGGATCACATTTTGTGGTTCGGGTTACTTTGTTGCTTCTCGTATCAAAGGCGGATTCAGGATTTAAACTCTATGAGTTTAATTTTAATATTTTTAACATTGAATCAGAGGCGGACACAGAATTTTTATGCGACGAGGTCCATTATTCTGCTCAACCAGTGCACCCTAAAGGCTTTTAGTGTTGAGGGTACCAACTGCTTTAACTTAAACCATTTTCAAAGTATATACGTATATATATACAGAATTTCGGCCGAAGTTTATGGGGTCCGGTGACCTTTCGCCAATATACATGGGTCCGCCTCTGCATTGAACCCATTATATTTTTAAAAAGTTATGGGTACATATCTATTATTTTTTGCAATTCTAATAATTTTTTTCATACAAATTTTTACTCCGCATCCAAAATTATGAGTTTAATTGAACCCGTAGGCAGTACACTATATCCGCCTCTGCTTGTGCCCAAGGTCTGGCTACCGTCTGTTCAACACATTACGCTCATTCATTAAAAGCTTGAAATAAGCATTTCATTAGACCATTGTGACACAAGTTGGTTCTCCCCCTACTGTTGATAGTATCACAACAGTAACTCAATCTAGTAAGAGAGGAACCGTGCATAATTAATCAGTGCACTCGAAATACTAGTGGCGTGAAGCTACCATACACTGGACTATGATTGAATACCTCTAAGTCAGAGTATAGATTAGAACTGACGCATGTTCTCGCCGTTCACTCGTTGGCCCGCAGTAGTAACCTTTGGCCCTCAGGGCACGTATCGTTGGCTAAGTCGCTATGACAGACGGGCAGCAGTAAACGCTGTGAAATACAATTTTATCGAGCAAAGAGTAGAATTCTTTGTAGATAACTTAGATACGCGACGTGATGCTATAAGTGGCAAAGTGTCGTTGCTATCACGATCCGTTGAGATTCAACCCTTTGTCGTACCAACTCATTAAAAAAACATTTGATTATCTAAACAATCAAGTGAATTTTATTTTCAATATTTCATGAGATAAGAGAGTTCTCATCTTAATAAGTAGGAATTAGATGGCATTAACATAATGACATATGGGGATCCAATTACTAATATAAAAATCGCACGTTCAACAGGGCTCAATACTTCTTGTTCAAAATTATGTATGGATATGGAAGAAAACTGCAGGTTCATAAGAACTCAATGTATACTTCATGTTAAACCAAGTGTCTCAGTCACTCAACTGGTCCAATTGGAACTCAAGGTGGTGAAAAGTGAGGCAATATAGTCCTTGCAATATTGAAGGGGATATTCCAAATTCTAGCAAGTTGGTTGAGAACGACTCTTTAAGTCTTAGGCAGAGAAACAAAATACAAGTCCCAATCTAGCTGTTGTTAATGTGAAGGGCCTATCTTAGACAATTTATTGGACAAATATTGTTGAAGAAATTTTCCTAGAAAAAATTTTACGAAAAAAAAAAACGTGTATGAATGTGATTGTTTTTATTAAAATTTTTGTTTTGTTTTTTAAAATGGGCATCATAAGTATATGATAATTTTGGATGTTGAACACGATGGAGAGCGGAAGAATTGGTTTTTAAGTTCTTTATAAAGTTGTGTTTTAGTTTCATGTTTTTTTACAGGAGATCTTCGTTTTTACACACAAAAAAAAGAAGTCTGACAATAGAGTACAAGAGATTTGAAAATTATTTGTTTATGTCCATATTGTTAGTGGCCACACGAGATCATTTCCTCAAAGAAAACCTAGTGTCTTTTCCTTCTAAACTGCTAGAATTAAAACTAGATGTTCTAAGTTAAGGATACGAAGTAAAATTTGCTTATTATCTAAACACGAAATTCTCTCTCAAGTACTTTACTCTCTCAAACGGCTATATAGTGTCAGAAACCCACGCGCCGTCGGATGGAGCCTCCGGGCAATGCCGAGCTAGCGTGTCCAGAACTTCACCCTCTCCCTCCTGGTGCGGCGAACACCATAGGAGAAGGAATTGTCCCCAAACCTTCCTACGCAAACTCAGTCACTGAAATTGTTGGTACATGCAAGCCACCGGCGCGACACCCTCGCGAATCAGTGGTAGCTCGACAAACCACTCACGATGGGATGCCGACAATAATTTTCAAATCCAAGGACTATTATGGCATTATGGCAGAAGAATGCAAACACACTATTGTTGGCAGATTCTTGAAACCTCGACCACAAATTGATAGGATAAGGTCAAGATTCAGAGAACAATTCTCCCTAAAAGGGAATGTCAAAATTGGGGTCTTTGATAATTTCAATGTATTTCTTGACTTCACTACTGAAAAGAACTTCAAATCTATCTGGTACAGAAGAGTTATAGAGATTGAAGGTAGGGAGATGTGGCTTCAAAAATGGACTCCCGACTTCATACCAGAGGAAGACAGCCCTATCGTTCCGGTATGGGTTCTTCTCCCAGGCCTTCCGTATAATATGCAATCATGGCACTAAGTGAAGCAAATCCTAAGCTCTGTTGGAACCCCTTTGACGCTGGATGTTGCGACTAGTGGAAAAACTAGTCCAAGCATGGCCAAAGCTAGGGTCGAAATTGACCTCCTTAAACCTCAACTTGAATCTGTTTGGGTTGGAGCAGAGGATGAAGACTCTCCTCTTCAAGGTTTTATCCAAAAGTTAGAATATGAAGGTGTCCCAAAATTCTGTAAGCATTGTCAGAAGTTGGGGCACAATATGATGAACTGCAGGGTCTTGGAGAAGAAAGCTAATCTTGAAATTAATAAGGTAGTGGTGAATGAAAGTCCAGGAACCAGACTAATAGTTGAATCATCTGGAATGGACATTGGCAAGACGAGTGAGGAGGCACAATATCATAAACATGTTAAAACAATTGGTGCAAGAAGAAAGGAGCAGACCACCATAGACAAAGAGAACAAAATCAATAATGACAAAGGCAAGGACCAAACTACTGAGGCAATTCAACTCCAGGAAAACATCATCCCTGATCATAAAGTTGATCTTTTTGATGAAAAAAGGTGAAGAAAAAGAAGAAGAGGAATACTAAAGTCAAAAGAATGCCAAAAAAGAAGAGTAAAGTTCTGTTCAAACTAGTGATTTCACAAGAAAGCTACAGAAAACAACGAACCAAGAGCTCAACTTCGACTCAAAAAGTCTAGTCTCTCGAAGTTATGGAGGAAAATCTTCATATGCAAGGCTTACTCAACAACCGGCCCAACAACAGCAACAACTTTCAATGAATAAGGAAGCTAACAGTGGAACAAAACGGATGATGGTGTCTGAAGAAGTAGCCATGGTTGCTGATAATGAAAAACAGGAAACAGAACACAAAAACATTGGCAACACAGAAAATCAAGTGCATCAGGAGGTTCTAAATGCAGACAGTTGCAGCTCTTCTAGCCTCCCTTAAGAGATTATCAAACATCCGAGAATCCAATTAATAGTAGACTTGAATGCTACCAATGTCACCCCCTCTATGAAGAACTCAAGTCATGTTAAGATGACTACAGAGGACCCTCTGCTCCAAAATCAGCCCCAGGATCAAAAGAAAGCCAAAGAGATAGCTGAAAAGAATGACCAAAGTAGCAACGAGACAAGAGGAAGATCTCGCACCAGAGGATCTAGAACAAGGCACAAAAATAGAAATGTTTCAAACACAAGGAACCATAAACAGAACACCCCTCCCACAAGTTCTAATGATTAGCACAATTTTTTGGAATATAAGGGCAGTGAGAACCAAAAAAGCCATTCAAAGGCTGAAACATTTATGCAATATTAACAAGGTTCAATTTGTAGCAATATTTGAGCCTTTCATTGGTAAAGAAAAGATCGAAGGTTACAGGAATTTTCTTGGTTTCCAACATAGTACTTCCAATTGTAATGGTCAAATTTGGTGTCTTTGGAACAACAATGGCACCCATATGACGATTGCAGAGGATGATCAACATATTACAATCAAGTTCGATGTCAACAATAGCCACCACAACTCTTACATCACAGCCGTCTATGCTAAATGCACGGCAGTTGAGAGAAAAGAGTTGTGGGAAAGCTTGGTGGAAAATAGCAATATTATTGATGGCCCATGGTGTATTGGGGGGGGGGGG
>ML273433.1:44508-56236 GCA_005239495.1 Nicotiana undulata
GGTGTAAAGGGGGGGGGGGGGGGGGGGGGGGGGGGGGGTTTCAATGTGATTATGGATCCAGATGAGAAACTAGGAGGGACCCCTCACATAATTCATAGAATTTTAGATTTCATTAACTGTATGGATAATTGCGGGGTTACAGATCTTGGTTTTCCTGGTCCAAAATTCACTTGGTGCAATAATTGGAGTCTTCGCAAAAGAGTCTGGAAAAGGTTAGACAAGATTTTTATCAACAACCTGTGGGCGTAACAATTTCAGAATAACTCTGTTAAACACTTAGCGAGAACGGGTTCGGATCACAGGCCTTTACTCATGAAGTGTTCCAACAACAACCACAACCACGTGAGCTATTTCAAGTTTTTGAATTTTTTTGACATCGTCAAAGAGGTTTGGGAGTCTAGTATTCCTTGTAATGCTATGTGGATCCTGCAATCTAAATTGAAGATTCTTAGCAAGAGACTAAGAAGATGGTCCAGAGAAGATATGGGGGACATTAATGATCAAGTCAGCAAATGGGAAGTCGAGGTTCAACTCCTAGATAAGATAGATACCAACTCCAACAGAGGCTAACAAAGTTTATGCAGAATACATCCAATGGTTGAGCAAGCAGGAATCCTTACTCAAACAGAAGACTCAAATCAAATGGTTCGAGGATGGAGATAGTAATACTAAGTACTTTCACAGTCTCCTCAGAGAAAAGCGAAGAAAACTTCAACTTCACAGAATCAAAAACCATAGGGGCAAATGGATTAATGATGAAACAACATTGCTAAGGCTGTTGTCAAACACTTTGTTTCCTTGTTCAATCTCCCCAAGCCCACTCTCAACCCCGAAATCTTGAACTGTATCCCCAAATGCATTTCACAAGAAGATAACTTGACGCTCTCTGCAATTCCTAATGAAAGTGAAATCAAGGATGCTGTTTTTAGTCTAAGTGCAGATAGTACAGCTGGTCCTGACGGTTATAATAGCACTTTCTTTTATCATTGCTAGGATATCATCAAGCATGATGTTGTTGCTTTTGTCAGGGAGTTCTTCAACAGTAAAAGGCTTACTAAATTCTACTCTCGTACTTACCTTGTTTTAATCCCTAAGATTGATGTTCCAACCAATTTCTCTGAATTAAGGCCTATCAGCCTTTCTAATTTTACCAATAAAATTATTTCAAAATGACTAAATCCTTTTCTTCCAAAACTTATTTGTGAAAACCAAACGGGCTTTGTGAAAGATAGATTGATCACTGAAAATGTCCTTTTGGCGCAAGAAGTTATCCAAAATATTTCTGGAAAAAACATTGGGGTAACATTGTTATCAAATTATATATGGCAAATGCTTATGATAGAATGTCATGGGTCTTTGTTACATCTGTACTTAGGAAATATGGATTCTCAGAAGCTTGGATAGATTTGATCAATAATCTTATTTCTGGAGCCTGGTACTCTATTATTATTAATGGTAACAGAACCGGATTCTTTACTTCTTCACAGGGTCTGAAACAAGGGGATCCCATATCCCCTTCTCTATTTATTCTAGCTGCTGATGTTCTGTCTAGGTCTCTGAATATTTTGAACCATGATGACAATTTTTTCCCTTTCTCTATGCCTCCAAAGGGGACTGTTATTAACCATCTTGCCTATGCTGACTACATTATTATCTTTAGTAGTGGTAATAATACCTCTATTGAGATGATTATGAATGTGATTAAGGCTTATGAGATGAGCTCTGGCCAGTTAGTCAATAGAGATAAAAGTTTCTTTCTGACTGCCCCAAACACCTGTGCTCTCCGTATTAATAGGATAAGAGATTGTACATGCTTTTTGGACAAGGATTTTCCTTTTAATTATCTTAGATGCCCTCTTTATGTAGGAAGAAAGAAAATTGCTTACTTTGACCATTTGGTCCATAAGGTCATTAAAAAACTCAATGGTTGGCATGGTAAGATGCTCTCTCATGGTGGTAGACTTGTTCTTATTAAAAGTGTCCTCCAATCTCTTCCTATATATACTCTCTCGGCTATGAATCATCCTAAAGTCACATTTCATCTCCGTGAGAAACACTTTGCTAATTTCTTCTGGGGCACCGAGGGTGACCATAAAAAATACCATTGGAGATCTTGGAAGAACCTATGTTTTCCTATTGGTGAGGGAGGTATAGGAATTAGTAACATGGAAGATATTAGTGAGGTTCTAGCTATCAAGAGATGGTGGAGGTTTAGAGCAACACCATCTCTGTGAGATAACTTTCTCAAGCATAAATACTGTATTAGAGCTCACCCTGTTGCTAAACAATGGTCTTCTAGAAACTCTCATGCATGGAAGCATTTAACTAAGGTAAGAAACATTGCAGAACAACATATGGTTTGGCAGATTAATGCAAGTAAATCAAGTTTTTGGTGGGACAATTGGACTTGTAAAGGTCCTGTTTCCAACTTGGCCCCTGGTACAAACAAAAGCTCTAAAACTCTTGTCAAGGAATTCATTCAGAATGGTGAATGGAACATCATCAAGCTTCAGGAGATCCTTGCAGGTTCTATAGTTCCGCACATAAAGGAGATTGAAAATGGGAACAACTCAGTTCCAGACAAAGTTTATTGGGATCTTTCACTTGATGGAAGATATTCCAATAAGACTACCAGGCAACTTATACTAAACCAAAGGAGTATCTACTAAGTAAGGTATGGCATTCATCTGTTCCTTTTAAAATTTCTTTTATTACTTGGAGATTATGGTATAGAAAACTACCTTTTGATAATGTGATAGTCAACTTTGGAAGACATATTATTTTTAGATGTAACTGTTGTGCTAGTCCAAAAAATGAATCCATTCAACATGTGTTTATGGAAGGAGAAACATCTAGTTATATCTGGAAATGAAAAGGATCTCCACTAGGAATTATACATCATCAAAGGGAAGTTAGATATACCATTAACAAGTGGTGGCATGTTAAAGAGAGAAATGCAGTTCACAAGTTGATTCTTCAAATTTTCCCCATTATTATTTGCTAGGCAATCTGGAAAGAGAGATGCTCTTGCAAATGTGGTAGTCAAAAGAAGTTCAACTTGATTAGAATGGAACACCAAGTTCTCGGGACCATTGGAGTTGCGGTTGCCAAGACTTTCCCTAGTTGCAAACTCTCAATGCCTTGGACCAACTACTGTGACACAGTTCTGAAGCTGCAACCTATTCCTAAAGCTATTGTGGTCTACTGGAATAAACCGGAGAAAGGAACTTTTAAACTGAATACTGATGGCAGCTTCATCAAGGAGAATGGAAAAGCTGGGATTGGAGGAATACTCAGAGATGACAAGGGTGACTTAATTATGAATTTTGTAGTTTCAACCCAGGGCAGTAGCAATAACTACATTGAAGCGCATGCTGCTTGGTTTGGTTGCAACTGGTGTGTTCAAAATGGATACAAAGGTTTCACGTTGGAGTTCAATTCACTGATTGTGACAAAAATGCTCAAAGAAAAGACAACCAACAACTTCAAATTGAACAACATCATGGAGTGTACCTATCAGATGATTCAGGAAGCCGATGTGGATGTAGCTCACTGCTTTAGAGAGGCTAATCAAGTAGCGGATTACCTAGCTAAGCTTGCTACTACTTCTCCATCAGAATCCTACTTCTTTACTTTCCAACAACTCCCTAAAGGTGCCAAAGGTCCTTTCCAGCTAGACAAGAATCAAATGCCTAGTATTAGAACCAAATTTGATAAGGCAAATTTTTTTGTGAGTTGATCATTGCCTAGTCTTGGGTTTGGGATGTATATATTTCTCCCCACCCTCTATTTTTGAAGGATAGCCAGTTATCCTTATGTTGTAATTTCAGGGGCAAGGACATCCTCTTTTTGTAATCCTCTGTTCTTATGAAAAAAAAAAAAGTTAAGGATACGAAGTAGGAGCAGTTTGTTTGACATGCGAATAAAGTTTCATATTGGTAATTGAAACAAAATTAAATATAAAAATGTAGAAATACTTTTAATTGTATGTGAGTTTTCAAAAGAACTATACCTGATTAATTCAAAGGAAATAATATCATATCTTACTTATATATAGCTTATTTGTTTAAGCTTCTAATATCAGCTTATTTTGAGAAGTGTTTTTCTTCAAAAATCTTTTCAAAAGAAGTATTTTGGTGAGAAGCAGTTCGCCTTTGGCTACTTAATTTGAAAAGTACTTTTGAATAGCAATTAGTGTTTGACCAAATTTTTAAAAAGTGTTTCTAACTAACTTTTCTCAGAATAATTTTTCAAAAAAAATGCTTTTACAAAGAAGCTATTTTTTTTCTCTGCTTTTCAAAAACTGCTTCTGCTTCTCATCAAAAACAATTTTTGGCATAGTCTTATTGATACTGCTAATCTTTGCAATACCTGTTAGAAAATCCCGTCAAAGTCAATATATTTTAAATTCTCACGTCAACAACTTCAGGAACCAAAGAATCTAATGCATTTTCTTCTTTAAAAATCATATTCAACCTGCCTCATTGTTTATTTACTGGCAATCATTTGTTTGATTTCTTCCAGCTTTAGATTCCTTGTGATAGCTAACATTACATATTACTGTAGATAAAATAATGTTTTTGGCATAGTCCTGTTTTCTTCCTCCCACCGTTGAGCTGTCAAATGGACATTAATGCAAAACCAACATTCCAATAAATAAAATTTAGCTGGCATATACCATATTAGTATTGCATTGAAATGGAAACAAAAATTATGAGACATGCACATGCAATACAGACTGGCTTCTGATTTCTGGTTTGTAGTCTCCAGGTGAGTATTTGTCGCCATCTTTTTTTTTTTCGGGTCAGCGTATTTGTTGCTATTGCCTAACAAGTTTTCTCAAACCAACCTTTTGAGAAAGTATAAATATCTAAATGTATTTTTTAAAAGATATTTTTCTTAGACTTATTATCACTATTAAGAGCAGTAAAAATGTTTACCCAGTGTCTGGTATTTCAATTGGGCCTGATTAAATTCGAATTTGTCGAAAAGTCTTACATTGAGAGCTAAAATATTCTCTAACAAAAACGACTTTATACTTAGGGTGTGTTTGGTACGAAGGAAAATGTTTTTCGGAAAATATTTTCTAATTTTCCCATGTTTGGTTGACTTAAATATTTTAGAAAATATTTTTCTCATGAACTGATTTTCTTCTAATTGGAGGAAAATATTTTCCCTATCAAAATCTGAGAAAATATTTTCCAAAACTCTTTTTCAACCTTCTCCGCCCTATTCCTCATCCCCACCAAACCCCACCAACCCACCCCACCCCCAAACAACCTCTACCCCCACCAATCCCAACCTCGCCCACCACCCACCCTAAATATAACTATTATTAAGAGTACTTTCTTTTCATGTTGTGGATAAAGTATTTTCACAACAAAACGAGTATATTCTTTTCATGATGTATAAGATGTATATTCTTTTGAGTATTTTCTTTTCATGATGTAGAAAAAGTATTTTCTTTCATTCAACAAATGAGTAATTTCTTTTCACGTTGTAGAAAGAATACTTTCTTTTTCAATAAAATAAAGTATTTTGTTTTAGTTATCGATCTCAAATTTCAACGTTATTCTTGTGTGAAGTAAAAAAAAGCACATTGGGTTTGTGTGAATTTTGGAAAGAGTAATTAATTATTGTAGAAAATAGAGTGGGGGGAGGGGGGGAGGGAGGCGTACAAGAAACATGAGAATTTTTGGGAAGGTAGGTAGGGGAGAGTAGCATTCAAAATTATTTTCCTAAAAGTATTTTATACTCTCTAACCAAACACTAGAAAATATTTTTCGGAAAATAATTTCATACACCAACAAAACAAGGGAATATAAGTGTGATTAAATCATCATTTTCCAAGAAACTTTTTTCTAAGGAAATATTTTCCTTTACATCAAACACGCACTTAAGTTTAAAACTCAAAATCTCTAGTTAAAGATGAATAAGTACTTACCACTTCATTACGACCTTTATTGGCATGAACTAAGTAACATTAGCAATAGTATAGGATGAAGATATGACCGAAAATAGATGATATTTGGTGATAATTTTTATTAAAGATAAGAGAAACTAAAATTTGTATATTAGTGGGAAAAAGTATTCGAGAATGATATAGCTGTTATAAATATATTATATTATGGATGTTCATTTAGTACTTTGTTGTAAATAAGCTTTCCGGGCAGAGCTCCAAGCCTTATGATTAGGGTTAAAAATAGCCCTAGATCAAGGCTTGTATCCTATTATGATTGACACTATCTTTGAAGTGGTGCTGGAAATGTTAAAGTATGGTAACTTAACTCACAACCCTATAATTTCTGAATGCAGATATCTCATGGAGTAGCTGGAGAATCCAGTCATGGGCCATAGCTACAGAGAGCAAAATCAATTGGCAAACCTCCTCGCAAAGGAAAGAGCTAAGAACAAAGTTTTTGACACGACCCAATTTTTGACAGTTTCTCTGTGTTTGTAAATGATGCAGTGTAGAAAAGCATCTTAGGAAGTGTTTTTAAAAGAAAAATTAATGTTTGTAATAGTGATACAATGGTAGACGTTATTGACAAACAATAGAAGACCACATCCTCCCCTTATATATATATATATAAGGGGAGGATGTGGTCTTCTATTGTTTGTCAATAACGTCTACCATTGTATCACTATTACAAACATTAATTTTTCTTTTAAAAACACTTCCTAAGATGCTTTTCTACACTGCATCATTTACAAACACAGAGAAACTGTCAAAAATTGGGTCGTGTCAAAAACTTTGTTCTTAGCTCTTTCCTTTGCGAGGAGGTTTGCCAATTGATTTTGCTCTCTGTAGCTATGGCCCATGACTGGATTCTCCAGCTACTCCATGAGNAGAATAAGAAGAAGCTTATCCATATGGGACTCCCCTAAATATGTTTATCTATTTAGTACTCTATTGGAAATAAGCCTCCTGAGGAAGATTATTATTTCAGTACGCTGTTATGGATGAGTATTATCCCCGGTAGAAGATTATCTATATCAGGTACAATAACAACTTACAAGCAGCTTGCAGTAGCAACTTACAAGCAACTCACAGTAGCGGCTTACGCAACAGCTTATACAACAACTTCCTTTCATCTATAAATAGAGGAGATTTCAGTTCATTATGTGCATCGATTTTAAGTTGATAATATATTACTTTCTCTCTATCGTTGTCTTTGATTTATTTGCTTTACAATCATTATTTTATATCACGTTATCAGCACGAGACTCTGCCATCTCGAGCAAACACTTTGAAAGTACCATAGATACGAACTTTCTTTTTTCTAAATAATGTCAAATCTTTTTAAACTTGAATTTGTAGCCCTAGATATATCGGGCAAAAACTACATGTCTTGGGTGCTTGATGATGAAATTCATCTTGATGCGATGGGTCTGGCATACACCATTAAGGACTAAATCAGGCATCAAACCAAGACCGTGCCAAAGCAATGATAATCATACGCCATCATCTTGATGAGGGATTGAAAATGGAATATCTCACTGTTAAGATCCAGTCATACTGTGGAATAATTTGAAAGATAGATATGACCACCTGAAGATAGTCGTTCTTTCACTGACACGTTATGATTGGACTAATTTAAGGCTACAAGATTTTAAATTTATCAATGAGTATAATTTTGCTATATTCAGATTTATTTCCCAATTAAAATTATGTGGTGATAATATTATTGATCATGATATGTTGGAGAACACTTTCATCACTTTTCATGCCTCGAATATGCTCCTGCAGCAACAATATCGAGAGAAGAGAATCAAATAGTATTTTGAACTTATCTCACATCTTCTTATAGACGAGCAACATAATGCACTATTAATGAAAAATCATGAAAGTCGACCTACTGTTTCTTGTTCATTCCCTGAAGTGAATGAGATAAACTTCCACCAAGCTAAGCGTGGAAGAAGTCGTGGCCCCAGTCGTGATCATGGCTGTGATCGGGGAAGAAACTCTAATCATTATAATAATAATGCACCAAAGAACCCTCCTCACCACCAACAATGGAAAAGAAAGGAACAAAAGGATGAAGCGGTGCAAGAAACAAATACAGAAAATGTATGCTATAGAAATGGAGGAAAATGGCACTAGTCACGTAACTATCGTACGCCAAAGCACATGGTTGAGCGAAAAATGCTTAAGAAAATTTTATTTCTGAAATAATTTAGACTTCATGCATTTGGATGTAGCTGATTAGTTTGCACTCCCAGAAGTAGAAACAAGTCATATGATCTGTCACGACATCCACAAGTCGTGATGACACCTAACCCGACCAGTTAGGTCAGCCAATTAACAATTAACACAATTCTTATAAAATCAATGTGATCAACAAATCTTGTTTATGGATTCCAAACAATAACCCAAGGACTGGTAGTACAAGACATGAGCTACTAAGAATGGATTATTGAAAAAACGGATATGAAATAAATACCACTTATGTTGAAAGGTACATAAACGGAATTTAACTCTAAAACTACCCAGGGACAAGTGGTAGCCACATCCGGAAGGCACAGACATCTTCAGAATCAGCTCTCGTCATCTACTGCAGCTCCGCTCCAAAATTTTCACGCAAGGTGCAAAAGTGTAGTACGAGTACAACCGACCCCATGTACTTAGTAAGTATCTTGACTAATGAAGAGGCTTTTTAATTAAAAGATACCCACTGATATAACTTGTACAATAAACTAGCAATAGAATAATACTACAATATAATAAAAAAGAGTACACGAAACGAATATGCAAAGCAATAAATGAGTACTAGAAGATATCACAATTTAACATTTCCCAGTACCTCGACCAATTCTTTACTTAGAGCGATAACCAATAAACCACGATAGTAACTCCATAACTTTTATAGTGTGAGAAATGTACTCAAGATATCAAGTCAATGGCACGATAATACCCTTCGTGCATTTATTTTATTCTCACCAAATATACGTATAACAGTACCAACTGGGTGAAAGAAATGCCAATAACAATAATGACAAACTGAAAAAAACACATGTAGCAATAATGAACAAGCCAATACATATGGTCAATCGTAACAGACTAGGTAGAAGACATAGAAATAACGATAGCCATTAGGAAAGAAGACTATAAATTTCACTAACTAGCATGGTAGAAGGTCTAGGTGTGGATATAAAAAACAAGAGGGAAAGCATGATCTTTATGAGCTAACAACTACAAGGCATGAATAACTTACATGAAAAAAAAAGCTTATACGAAAGTGCAAAAAATGAGGAACGGCATGGATGTACATACAACAACAAAAGGGAAAATATAATATTTGCAAGTTAAAAAAATAGAAGGCATGGGTAACACAACAACAATTGAGATAGAGAACAAAAACAGAACAACAACGACAAGTCACATAGAAAACATAGGTACAACAGTAATAACTCAAGTTAAAGGCATGAACGTATACATAAGGAAAAGATATCACAACATAATGCATGTCCCTCGTCCTCGCCTACACGGAAACACCCTTCGTGCCATGAACCCATGATAATATAAAAGCATGATAATATAAATGAAATGACACGGCATCACCCTTCGTGATTTTACACTCGTCCTCACATGTTAATGTAAATGAGATCATGATAATGTAAATGAAATGACACGGCATCACCCTTCGTGCTTTTACATTCATCCCCACATGATAATGTATATAAAAAGTCACGGCATCACCCTTCGTGCTTTACACTCTTCCTCTCATAATAATGTATATGCAATGGTACGGTATCACCCTTCGCGCTTTACGCTCTTCCTCACCAAGCATATGTATACCAATCACAAGCAAGGTAGGAAGCACGAATAACAACAATGAGAGTGTTTAAGCGAATATTCCAAATGAACATCAATTACAACTTTCAAGCCAATAACAATTCAATAAACTCAAGTACCTTATAATTCAAGTATTTTGACAAGTCTAAAAAAAGTATAGAATCCAATATCTCAAGAATAACAGTCGTAGCAATGTATTAGTGATTAAATGACGAGCTTGAAATACACACTAAATATGCTCGCTAGTGGAATATAGTAATTTAAAATATCGTATCCATAGGGATCGGAGTTAAACAATTATTATCGTAGTTTGTAGTTAAGTTGCTATCCAGGATGATCAACAACTAAGATTTGTGTGATTTAAACTAAAATTAACTAAGAGTCTAAACTATTGGCTAATGACAATCAATGCAAGTATTAAGCAAAGAAGGTTATCAATTGGGAAAGACCATGGTTTATAGGATAGGTGCAAGAAAAATGTTTGGGATTAACTCTAGATAATTCACTTCTAATGTTCAAGCGAGTCTCTCGAATTCACTTGGTTATTAGTTCAATTGATTTGTAGAAACTCCTATCTTAAGTCTCAACCTCACGATATGAACCAATTTTAAGCACATGAAGATATGCAAGAGTTAGTAGTGGATTGATCTTTAGGAGAACCTCTCTCGATTATCCTCCCATCTAAGTCTAATAACAATTCAACTAGCCTCTTCCGATTACTAAGAAGAATTAATAACTTTAACCCAAAAAATATACTACAAAAATATCGCAAGTTAATGCCTCTCTCGATTACACGAACAACAGACAAAAAAAACCAAAACGATTCAATACATAAAACTAGAGTTTAATTATCCACAAACATGAATCAATACACCAAATCCATCAAACCCTAAAGAGAACTACTCCATGGATATGAAGTAATTCATCATAATAATGTTTAGGTTTAAGAAAAACAAAAAACAATCCAAACCCTTGTCTTGATTGAGCATTGAATGATGAAATCCTTGAGCTTTTTCTTCTCCCTTGTAACGACTCGGCCGGTCGTTTTGAGAATTAAGCTTCGTTCGGCGGAATAATGCCTTGAGCAACTTCAGATTATGTATATCGACCTGCGTGTATGGTCGGAGTCAGTTAGCGGATGATTCAGAGTCGAATTGGAAGAAGGATTCTAGTTTTGGAAGCTTAAATGGTGAAATTTGACTGGAATTTGGCTTTTGTGTAAATGGCTCTGTGAGTTTTTCTTGATGTCAACAACTTTGTATGGTGATTTTGGACTAAGGCGTGCATCCAGATTTGGATTTGGAGGTCCGTAGAATAATTACTGAGCTATAGCAAAAAGAATCATCGACCTTGGACATCGTATGAGGAAAAGAAGAAATAAAAAGACCTAGCAACTTCAGAAAAAATAAGAAAAAAAGTGTCACGACCCCAAATCCTAACAGGCCGTGATGGAGCCTCTCGTGGTACTAGGCTAGCCGACCATCACTTTACTACGCATTTATTCAATTATAATAGTTCACAATTAAATAATAAGCAAGCAACCACATCATAATTAATATAATTAAGTATTAGCGTTCCCACATTAACCTAAACAACCTTCCAAGAACTGGAGTCAATAGTCATGAGCATCTAAGAATAAATAAATCTAACTCTGCTAAAACTATAACATATGTCTCTGAATCAAATACTAAACTAAATAAGGAAGGGAAATGGAGAAGTTGTGGACGCTGGACAGCTACCTCGAAATCCCGTGAAATGCTGCTATCAACTGCGTCAGCTACTGCTGCGAACTAGTACCTGGATCTGTGCACAGAGGCACAGGGAGTCCTTATGAGTACGCCAACTCAGTAGTAATGAAAATAAATCAAGGTCTGAGTAATATAAACACACAGAACATGTACATAATTCCACAAACCAGTAAAACACCAAGTC